>JABFPN010000164.1:0-64663 GCA_022817305.1 Leptoteleia sp. ZL-2020 | reverse complement strand
TATAATAATTACTTTATTTTTTTTCTTTATATTCAAAATAATAAAATTGTTCACTTTTACACCACAATAATCTTGTCAACAAATTACTGTCGGAACGCGCGTTAACCAAGAGAGAATTGTGTATGTGTGCGTGATTGTCACGACTGTTCGGCTGACTTCGGCTGCTTTCCGAACTAGCGGCCGCAGAACCGAGTTTGAGGCCGCGGCCCATTTCTGGCATCACTGGATTGCAGCCCATTTCTGGCATTATTGCTCAGGAGGTACCAGGAGGCACAACCAACAAGATCCAATCAACACCAATCAACACATTGCAATACATGCTTACAAACGGAATTTATAATAAAGAAAAACAAGAATTATATTTGTATTTTAAATATTAAACAAAAGTCAAGGTATAGTAGGTTTACTGCATTATTAAAATTAATGGACAATATCGTTAATTATAAGAGTTAAAGTAATTAACATTTCTTTTTCATTGAATTGTATGGAGTATTAAATATTGTAAATATAACCTAAAGGTTTTTTTATGAGAAATTTTTCAGTAAAGAAATTATATTTACACGTTTATCAAAAAAAATTTAATTCAGTATAAATTTTCATGCTTTATAATTTCAACATTTCTAAATTTAATTAAAAAAACTATTGTCATGTATTTACTTGATAATTGTACATATTTCTTTAATTCTATTTTTAGTTTTAGTTACATATATTCCAGTCAAATAATTGATTAAAAATGGTTCAATGTGAAAGTGAAGTAAAACGATTGATGGCAATAAGTAATCAGAAGAGAGAATTTGAACGAAAGCAACAAATAATACAAAATGCTCTTCAGGAAGTGGTATGCAATTTTAAATGATTTTTAATTAAATTGAATTTGAACTTTATCTCAAATTTAAATTATTTAAAATTATTTTAATTTACTTTTATGTTGATTTAGGACAAAAAGCCAAATAACAAAATTAAATTTGACCTTGATCAATTTGATTGTGAACCAGAGGTTAAAAAAAAGAAGAAAGATAGAAATCCAAAAACTGTTTTGTTTGACAGTGATGATGAGGACATTGAGTTAACTGGACATGAATTTGATAATAAAAAAAACCTTGATGGGGAGGTATTATTTTGTAGCAAACTTATATATATATATATATATTGTCTTTGTTTGATTAATAATTAGATATATAATATTTTTCAATTTTCATGTAGCTTATAAAATTACAATCTAAATATGGAAATGATAATCGATTCATTCTTGATAAACGCTTTATTGAGAATGATGAAGAAAATAATGAAAGTAACAACGAAGAAGTTAAAGAAGGAGATGATGAAAAGACATTTAATTTGAAAATGTTAGAAAATGTTTTGGGTAAACCAATTTTAAATAAATCTGTGCAAAATGATGTGCATAAAAAAAGGTAATTAAAAAGAAACTTTTAAGATACAAAAAAAAAACAAATCAAGTTAACTAATGATGTGAAATTTGATTGTAAGCTTTTTAAATCCTTATACTTTTATTTAATAATTAAGTATATAATTACAGTACCGAAAGTAAATTTAAACCAATGGTGAGATATGATCCTGATGACGAAAGTCATACTAAATATGAATTGAAAGTGGAAAAGCCTGAACCTGAAAAGAAAAAGGAACGAAAAATAAAGCAACCTGTAGAAGAAACAAATAAACCTCCACCAGTTTCCAGTGAGATAACCTATTCTGTATCTGAAAAATTTACTGAAAGTTGGAAAAAAGAAGAAGAAAAAGGGATTAGTTTATTGAAAATGTTTGGAAGAAATACCGAAGAAAATAGTATGTTGTTGATTTTTATTTTAAAAGTATACTAAAAATTGTAAAAATCTTGCTTAATTGATTATTTAATTGATTTCTTATAGATGGAAGTATAGATAATTCCAAACATGAAGCTATAGACATTGAACAGAAACGAAAGTATGAGTTTGATCCAAAAAATCCATTTAAATATGATTCCTCTGATGATGAAAACGATGATAAATTAAATGAGTATTTTGCTAAAAGACAGGATGAAGTTGTTACTTTTTCAAACGAAGATAATTTCTTTTTTGATAAAGATGATCCCAGATTATTGTCATGTAAGTATTTTTCAATGCTCTTATATACATTTAATTCATAATATTATACATTGTAAATTATGTTTAATAATATTTTATTTCAGTAAATAAAGATGTATTTTTGAGACCACAAAAAGAAGAGGTTAATTTTAATGATCGTAGACGTGAATTGAAAAGAATTATTAAAAAGAAAATCAAAAACATTCAAAGAGATAGCAATAAATGGAATGTTAATAAAAGTTGGAAATCCAATGAAAAAAGAAGAAAACAATGATATTACTATTATTAAATTTAATATTTTCTATATGAATAAAATTTTGTCTATTAATAGTGCATATGTATACTTTTATTTCAAAGGTAATAATAGTCAATACACTTAATATATTTTTGTGACTCGAATAAGTACATTATTATTGCAATAAAGAAAAAAAATAAAAACGCCTTGTTTAATAGATTAAGTTTTATCTAGCTTTAATGACTTCCGAGTGACATTCTTCGACGATAAGCTAAGGATCCACTGCTTCCACCAGATCTTGACACATTACTTGATGATGCGGAAATACAGCTTTCTATTAACTATAATGGCATAAATAATACAAATTACTAAATTGATGCAAATTTATCTCTCGACCCTTATAATCTATATTATCACAATTTTTCAATTACAATTCACTTCTTCATACTTCTTCAAGGTTTTATAAACCCTTATAGAAGGTATTTATTTCTTCTATGATTAAGCAAGGTAAAATAAAAAAAGGATTAATCTTGGAAACGTAAAACAATGGAAATTTAAGGATGGAATACAAGATGTAATGTAGTTATAAATATTAATACATCCAGTTTTCATATTTTATAATTGTCTTATTATTTATTTTTAAAGACATTAAATGTTATAAAAAGAGAACATTTCATATTTGATTGAAAATATAAAGATATGGAACTTAATCCAAAAAGAAAAACAAGCCTTCATTGAATTTCATGATTAAGTTTCATATTTCCATCCTGTGTTTTAGATAAAAGAATAAAATTTGTTTATTCATTTATCATTATTTGATTTTTCTAAGCAATATCTTTGATCACCTCCTGTAGTTCCGCCTTACTAAACATGTGGAATAATTTTTCAGGTGTCATTGACATGACTTCAATGTTTGTGTCATTTAATTTTTCCTCCATTACTTGTTTCAGGATAGTCAGAGCTGCCTTTGTTGCTTCTTTTAGAGTCATAGACTATAAAAATGAAAATACAAATAATTGAAATAGTTGTTATACATTTACATTAAATTTTGTATTATTGTTTATCAGTTGATATTTAACATTTCGCTTTAAAATTATTTATTCTTAGTTAATATTATACTGAATTATAGTATTTGAATATTATTAATTAAATATAAGACAAGCATGTATATTTTTTCTTTAATATGTTAACTTTTTTATTAATGATGTTTGTAGTTTTGTTAGTAATAATTCAATGTCCTTTTTTTTTTGATTTTTTTTTTTGAAAAAATACCTTATGATAAACTTCTTGCAATGACTGTTGAGCTCCTTCACTTCCCGAACCAATAGCTTTTGCATCAAATTGAACAAAAGTTCCAGATGGATCCATGTGGAACAATTGTGGTCCTTTTTCATCGATTCCAGCTAATAACATTGCAACTCCGAAAGGCCTTGACATGGTACTACCGTCATTGCTACTATCTCCAAAGAGTATTGCAAGATTAGATACTGCCTGTGCAGCGGATTCAATAGTCATTTTTTCATCATAAATAAACCAATGATTTTGGCACTCAATTCTAGCTCTTTCAATAATGGTTCGTGCATCTGCCATCAAACCTGACAAAGCGCAACCAATATGTTTGTCTATTTCGACAATTTTTTCAAGAGCAGTGGGTTCCATGAGTGGAGAAGTAGTGCGTTTCTCTACAGCCAAAATTACACCCTCAGAAGTAGATATGCCAATAGCTGTTGACCCCAATTTAATGGCTTCAATAGCATACTCAACTTGAAACAAACGACCTTCGGGTGAGAAGGTGTTTACACCACGATCATACTCGGACCGTGTAAGAAACATCTGAAAAGATTTTAATTCAACTTTATTTATTTTACATAACATTAACTTATATAAAGTTAATTATTTAATTATATGCTTTGCATGATTATTATACTTTAAACTTTGTTTATATTTCATATATAGACCTCATTATTTTTATTTTGTATTTGTTGATGTCTTGTTTTAAATATTTCC
Source organism: Leptoteleia sp. ZL-2020 (assembly GCA_022817305.1). Classification (NCBI taxonomy): domain Eukaryota; kingdom Metazoa; phylum Arthropoda; class Insecta; order Hymenoptera; family Scelionidae; genus Leptoteleia; species Leptoteleia sp. ZL-2020. The sequence continues at coordinate 60,340 of JABFPN010000164.1, read as the reverse complement.
AGCACTGAATAAAACAAAACAGAATATAAAGAACCATCAAAATGTTACAATTTGATTTTGCAATATTTAATATTTATTTATTTACCATGATTGTGTGAACAAAAATATACAATATATACATTTAATTAAAAATATTAAGTATTTTTTACAACGAAAATAAACATAAAATTGCGGCTCTAAGTAAAATGATAAATAGATACTAATAATTTTTAAATTTATTATGTATACTTCGTATCTTAATTACTAAGACGAAATAAAATGTAATATTGATAAAAATGAACATATTTTTGTTTGAATAAAATATTATCCAATGAATTGCTTAATTTCTCTTTTTAAAATTTAACAGTCATAATACCAACTTTGTTTGTTTACAGGTTAAGTTCAAGTCGGTATTAATAAAAAGAATATTGTCTATATATTAAATATTTATACTTTTACTAAATATTCAATTATTAAATTATAATTATTCTTAAGTAATAATCAAACATTAACCAGTTAAATTCTTTAAAAATGAAATATTTGCCATGTACAAGAATGACACTGCATAATGCAATACATATATTATGTATTTAATTTTTATGGCAAAATAAATAATAGTAATGAGAATGAAAATAAATTAAATCTATTTACCTTCTCTAACTTTATAAATATTGTTTACAATAAGAATTTTTAATTTTTAAATAGTAACTACTATTTGTCAGGACTTTTATACAGATTCACTCTGTTCATAGACTTTATACTGTTTAAGAGTGTCAGTCATTTAAAAAATGAAGTACTGTGAACGGAATTTAAGATAAATATCACAAAATATATGCGAAAAAAACATAACGATACTCTTTTTCTTCTTATTTTCAATTTAAATTAAATAAGTCGACAATTTGAAATTATTCTTAATTTTTCTTGAAAAGTATTTAAAACAAAGTTTCATTATGATTCTAGTAAAATGTGACGCTAATAGTAGTAGCGTTATAAGCAAAATATTGAGTATAAAACTGCTATATTCACGGAATTAGTGTATTTTCAATTTATAACAATATTACAGCATATTTTTTTATTTGACGATAAGAACATTCTGCAGAGTCAATGGGAGAATGTATACGTATGCAAGAAGTGATATTTAATAAAAATGTATTCGTATACAATGAGAATTAGCACGTAGAAAACTGTAACGTCGGTAAGTGCTCTGTTTCACATTGTTTATGGATATGTTTTTGTTAACAAACATCTTGTAAACGTATACATTCTTTCATTAATTGTTCAGGGTACTCTTCTCGTTAAATCCAAAAATATGTTATAATATTGTTATAAATGGAAAATACGCTAATACCGTGGCTATAGCACTTTGACACGCTCTTAAGATGATGTGTAAAGCCTGCAATAACGGAGTTAGTATCTTTTATAAACATATTTATGGACACGGGTGTGCAATTAGATTTTGCATGCAGAATGACATGCCGTATGCACCCTATGTTATCAGAAAAAAAACTAACCAATCACAGTCAGAAGTACGATTTATTTTCACTAAATGCTAGTGAAAAATTGTATTGGAGCGTATTTTACAACCTCTTTTGAATTATTGAAATTTATACCTTTGTCTTATTAATTCAGTACCGGCAGTAAAGTTAAAAATGCACCTTTGGTAATACTTTCGAAGTGAATTTTCGTTCAATTCACTTTTTCCTCTACTGGTAAATGCGTGCAAAGCAGCAGCACTATAGGGCAAATCGCGCGCGCACGCTTGTCGGTCAGGAAAGATGGCGGAACAAATCTTCGCAATAAGTATTGCTATATTCGCGTATTTACGCAAAACGTGAAACTCGAAATACGTATTTTGGCACGTAGATAATTGTATTTCACATTGTGTATAAGTAGAAAATTTTACGCTAGGCGTATCGTAAATATTCATTATAGTGATTACGCCGACGGAATCCCGGTCGCAAGTTTTTCCAAAGCTTGTTCCCGTAGTTGTTCATTTGCGTCGTCAGTTTTTAACCCGAGTTTTTATGACAAAAAATTGAAGCACTGCGAGTTTAAAAGTTTCGAGTAATTGTGATAAGCTGAAATAAATACATTTTAAACAGAAAGACGCGGAACTGTAAAAACGGCTTGTATTCATTTGGTTAGAATGACGTGATTGACGGTATCGAAGTGTTTATCGAAGTTCCGGACAAGTGTCGCGGACGAGCAGAATGGATGAATGACTTTTCACGAATAAATTTTCGCCATGGCTAGTGCGGAGTTCGACGTCGAACTGTTTGAGAAGAAACTTCAAACTCTGAAGGATTCTCAGGAATCAATTCAAAATTTGTCGTCTTGGTGTTTAGAGAGGCGACAACATCACAAAAAAATTGTTGCCACTTGGCTGCAAGTTTTAAAGAAAGGTATATATTCTTATTTCATTCCATTTCTTTCTCGTCGATTAATTCAAAACAACAAAACAAGTTGTTTATATTTTGTTCTTGGGTACAAACTATTTTTTTTACAACTTATAAATATTTTCTAGTTTAGGGTTTTTGCTTCTACTTTAAATTGTATTGATATTTTTTATTGTTGTTTACATTGTAAAAAGTTAAATCAAAGGAAAGGACACACTTTGAATTTGGATTTTTATTGTAGAGGTTATGTTTACTATTGAATAGAACAGTGATTTAAAATTGTTAATTTTCAATTGAAGAATGGTAAAAGATGAACTATCGTTTGATGGCTTTTTATTGTTTATGAATTTAATGTTATTTGCGAATGAGCTTAGAATGTTCATTGAAAAATTTTGAAACTTGAGAAAAAACAATTAATATGAGCTGGTTTGGATAATTTGAGAATGGTTGTTAGATGAGAAGCATTTGATAAGTGATGGTAAATTATTGAGTAAAAAATGACATTTCACTTTATATTTAAGTTATAAACTGTTTATAGTTAATATTTAAGTTTATTTTATGTTTGTTTTTATTTATATAGTTTTTAAAATATTTTTAGATGTAATTAACTATGTATATAAATATATATTTTATATTTATAATAAAATGTACAATTAAAAGGTTGTTATAACGATATCTAATATATTACAACCCGGTATAACATCAATCTTAAATAACCAATTGAGCATCACAAGATTCCTTTAACTTATCATAACATTAAATTAAATGTTTCTGGATCGTTAAAGAGGTTTCAACAATAATATTTTAATGATACATTTTTATTGAAGATGTTTAGTTTTTTCAGTAATTAAGTAAGGTGATACTCAAAGCATAGGCAGTGATTTACAACATGACCTTTGAGGATTATGTTTATAAAAATTAAATCCATCATAATTTTGTAATATAATGACCAGATAGCCATTCTACAATAGACAAGTATTATAAAATATAATAATGTTTTTTGAAGAAATATAATAAAGAATAGTGTAAACTAGGATTCATTATCAATAAATGCCAGTAAAATTCTTAATTCATTAGTTTAATTAATAATAAGTAATATATATATAATATATCCTCTCTTAAAAAGATCAGCTCAACATGAAGTTGCAATTGTTAGATGAAATGCTCACGCATTCGCGGCAAATATAAATGTCAATAAAAATTGAATTATTTGTATGAATGGATTTTTAAGAAAAAAATTTTAATAACTTAAAGAATTGTGCTTATGAATAAAAATGTTAATGACATGTCTATAGGGTATGCATCATTTATTCTAGTAACATCTAAAAAAATAATAAAAAAACACTTATAGGCATTTTAAAAAAATACTTTTCAATAGACATTAGTGTTTTTCCAGTGCTACTATGACTGTCTGGTCATTGTGTTATAAAATAATTATAAGTATTATTTTAATTTAAAAAGAAACTAAATTTGTGTCTGCAGACCTTGCACATCACCTTAAGGTGATTCTTTAGTGTATGTTAAAATCACCATCCAGTATCCAGGATTAATTAATGAACTAAGAATTTAACTAAAATTTGACATAATGTGGTGTAAAAATAAGAGAATCATCTAATATGTTTTATTTGTCAAAATGTAAATTTAATTTTGCAAATTTAATAAATATCATGGAACCATGAGAGATGTGGCAACAGAAAATATCTATAATGACATTTAATAAAAAATAAAAGTTAAAATTTGGCAAATACAGTATATCAGACGATTCTCTTATCTTAGATTACATTCTATTTCATTTTATAGAAGTATACATTTATAGAAGTAAACAAACTCTGCATATGTATTCAGTATTATTCCAAATTTGAAAGTCAAAGCTTATATTTTTATCATTCAATATAAAAAATATCATTATTTATATTGTTTTTTAGACATGCATAAAATAAAATAAATACTTTTACATATACCTAATTTGTATTTATCTATATATTTTTCATTATAATCTAATTTATTTTATCTGTATTAACTTTAAGTGATGTTTTTGGTTAATTACAAAACTTTCATGGATTAAATTAGGCAAGACTTGAAAATAAAAATGTTATTGCTGTTATTATAATTACAATAATACTTTTTGTAGACTATACTATATTACAATGATTAAATAAAGTTTGTCTTTTCAATGGTGTTGAAGTATTTTTCTGTTCATAATATTCTTTTCTGTTATATTGTTTTTGCTAAATAATCAATCATCTTTTTTTAATGCGTTATCATTGGATAACCCCTGAAACTCTACTAGTGATAGAGACAGATAGATCAATAGCTTCAATATGGACAGACAGAAATTCTTTCTCCTTTAATAAAAAATAAAAAAAGTCAATAACTTTGGTAGGTTAATATTAGAAAAAACAAAAATAATAAGCAAAAAGTCAAACATTATTATCTCATATTATCCTTTTTTATTAATTCATTGTCTGTAAGAGATAAAACAAAATAGACATAAATTTTAAGACAACAAAATTAACAGTACTCACAATCAGAGAAGATAAAAGATAATCAGTTAGGTTCATTTTAACTTTAAGGTGTTACTTTTGTGCAATTTACATGTCTGGTCCAGTGATTCAGACAGAAATAGCAAATAACAGAATTACACAAAAATTTAATATAATATATAAATATAATATAAAAGTAAGAGAACTTTTGGTTATACTTTATTTTTATTTTTTGTTTTTGTTTTAGTTTTATTGGTTGTGCTTATTAATTATTAGCATAATTAACTGACTAATACATGTAATTAAATTGAAATAATTAATTATAATATATATGTATATATATATATATATATATATATATATTTGATATATAATATCAAACTGTGAATTACATATATATTTTTGATATATAAATATTAAACTGTGAATCACTTTATGAATTTCAAAAAATAACACTTTATAAAAGATAATGTCATATTTTGGTAAATTTATATACCATATAAATATAAATACCATTATTTTACATTGTATATTATTACATTATATTATATTCTGATATACCTCAGTACCCTTGTTATTCCTGGGTACCATGCCAATGTATACAGGGCTTTTTTAATTAAAAAATATGAAATTTAAAACTATTTATATTATTAAAAACGGAGGATATGAATATGGTGGAAAAACTGCATAATAGATACAGCAATATGAAAAAAAGAAAAATTAAATAAAATCTTATCTTTAATAGTGATAATGTAAGTATACTATTAATAGCTACTATGTTATGATATAAATAAAGGTGTTAATAGTAATTTTAATTATAATTTCAAGCACAATAAGCTTAATTAAATAAAATTATTATAAATAGAAAGATTGTTCTAAAAAGATTTATATAAATATACTTGTATAATATAAGTTTTACATTATCTAATATTAATTTAATTATTGTTTTATATACTACACGTATTGCATAAGAATTGTTTATTATTAAGATGCTTTAATTCAGTTTTGGTAACAATTTATTGTACATTTAATTAACATTATTAAATTATAATGAAATAAGTGTTCTTTTGGTATTTTTAATGTAGACAAAAGTAATTAATAAGTCTTTTGTTTTGCATTCAAGAAAAGAAATGCAAGCAACAATAAAATGATGAATAAATTAACAAATAATTTAAATAAAAACATTTGTTGACAGTTAAAGTTGAACATCGCTTAACTCTCTTTTACCTGGCAAATGATGTCATTCAGTACTCAAAACGCAAAAATTTTGAGTTTGTGGAATCATGGGGTACGACTCTTCAAAGAGCAACTACTATGGTTCGCGAAGAAAAGGTGAAGCACCGAATTTTGAGAATTTTCAAAATATGGGAGCAACGGCAGATTTACGATGAGGAATTTCTCACTGATCTATCAGGTCTTCTTTCTGCTGCACCGAAAAAGAAACAAGAGCAGCAGACTGTTTCAGAACCTGATGAGTTTCAGGCAGCATTACTCATCTCGACAATGAGATCATGTGCTACATTGGAACAAATCACAGATACAAGGTTGCGAGATCTCCGAGACAGTAAAGTGGATTTGGACAATGTTGATGATATTCGGGCGACTTTGAAAGATAGGAGACATGTAGAAGATGTGGAGCGTGAAGTTGATACGGCAGCACGAAGTGTTGAAAATTATGTCAAAGCACTTGAAGCAGAAATTCGCGAAAGAACACAGGTTTTGGAGTTGTTGGAGCAAGCTGACCAGTTTTATGAAACTCAAAGGAGCGAAGTCAAAATTGTTACCAATGTGAGTTGTAATTTTTAATTTCAATTTTATATATGTGTATATTTTTTGAATGGTTTACCATATTACTTTTTAAAATTAATTCATTGCGCCGCAATCACGATCGGAAACAATTATGGTACAATGAATTAATAAATTTTAGTTTAATTGAACATATGTTTTATATGTAATAATGATCATATTATCTTTGTAATATTTGCACGACTAAATCAATAAACTGTATGTTGTATAGGCTTACAGGAGTTTTGGTGGTAGAGTTAAAAATTTGAAAAAGAAATTAGATGAATTAATACCAATGTTGGCATCGCCAATACCATCTCCAGATATAAATGCACCTTCACCGAGTCCAGACAGTGATATAGAGTTACCGGGAGAAGAAATTCAATCTGTAAATCAATCAACAATAATCGAAGTTGCCCCACCAAGTTTATATGGTTCATATCCTCAAGATTATGAACAAACTAATACATCAGACCATGTTCACAGCACAACTGATTTTACCCCGAACTTTTCTTCTTTTATGGGTGGAAACATGGATTTTGATATGGTAAGTCTTATTTCTTAAATTCATATTTCACGGCAATTTCATTCATACATTTGATTACCTAGGATAATATTATTTTGCAGAGAAACTTGTTTAATGACAGATCAACCACACCAATTACCGCGAATCAACAGTATGATTCTTTAGAGGTAATTATTTCTTTTTTGGTTATTGATCTGTATTTAACACGTTTCATTAATAGATAAGGTAATGCATTACAGAAATGATTTGTGACAATAATGAAATATTATTTCATTAATATTTGATATCCCATAATTATGAATATGTATTCTTTTATATTGCCATGTTTTACAATATTTAAACAAAAGTCTCTTATAAATTATTAATTATTAATTTCACTCTCCTACTGCTCATTCATCATTGACACTTTACAAAACTTATTGATAATAACAAAGTTTTCTTACTGTATCAGGCTAAACCAATTGAAGTGATAAACTCAAGAACAGCAGAACCTGTAACAAATGAAGATTTCAACATCTCAAGCTTTTTAAATAATGTGTTACCGAGTGAAAGAGCACAGAACATGGGAGGGATTCCAGGCTTGGGCCTTGATGCAACAGACAATGTGGCTTTAGCATCGCCGCAACGTCCAAGTTATGGTCATTCACCTGGTATGAGTCAGCTTCCTGGAACACCACTTGGATCAAGATTGATTTCAAGTCAGGGTGGAGCACCAAATACACAAATTTCTCACAGTACACCATTGTCTATGCGCAATATCAATGCGGAAGCCCACACAGCTTCACCATATTCCAATCATAATAGTCAAGGCAATGTGACATTTGATAATGCAAGCGTAACTCCCTTGCCACCACCACCTTTACCACCACCTATATTTCTTGATGATGATGCATGCTATAATAAATTACCTCCAAAGTTCCCTACTTGGACATCAACGAATGACTTAGCAACTGAACCAGCTAAATGGACTGATAAAGGTTAACTTTTGTCGATATTTAAATAAGATAATATGTTCTTAATATAAGGCTGGTGTATCAAAGTATTCATAAAACATTATTTTAATATTATATAATAACATAGTATTTATTAATTGTATTTTTTTACAGGAAAAAATAGTATGAACCCTTCTTGGCCTGGTGACGATAAAATGAAAAATCAATGGTCAGATGTTGATAATAATCAGTGGGAACAAGGAAATAATATTAGTTGGAGTGCAGGAATCAAAAATGAGAGTAACTTGTCAGAAACCCCAGAATCTCCTCCTATATATGAAAGATCTGGATTTGATGATCCTATTGAGTATAATGATTCACAGGAGCAAGATCCCCTTTTGGGTAGTGTAGGTGATGTTGATCACAGGTTGGCATTCAAATTTATAATTTGATCTATTTATATTATATTGTATAGTATTTATTATATTAGTTTTATAAGTTACGCTAATTTCATTATTATAACAATTAACATATAATATTAATAGTTTTTCGTCACACGTTCACAATAAAGCCAAACTCTTTATTTTCTATTGTAAATTAATTTAAATTGGATGAACATTTTGATTTTTTTATTTATTTTTATTTTAGAATTTTACAAGTTCCACTACCTCTGGATAATTTGTCTCATCGGGTAGCAAAAGCTGCAGATGTTGATCACAGAAATCTTATAAGTTTAACTGGAAGTCCTGCTAATAATAGTTCGACAAATGATTCCACATCAGTACATATTAATGATACTTTATGGACAAATACAGATCAAGACTACAGGTAACAATTATATAATTATTTAAGTACGTGTTTTGTTTTTTCAATAAAATGATACATATAAATTTTATAAATACAAGTTAGTAATACAACTTTGTAAAATATAGAAAAATATACAGTTATTTGTATTTTTAAATTTATTATTTATAAACTTCTTAATGAGTATAGAATTTGTTGTTTCCAGTACTTATTAAATTAAAATTAAAATTATATTTAGGCGACACACCCAACCTGGTGATAATGTTGAAAGTGTTGACATGGATATGTCATTGTCCGATGAAGAAGGAGAAAATAAACAAAAGGGTAGAGGAGTTTTAGTAGATGTACGACATCAGGATCGTGATATTCCGATCCAAGATTCGAGACACATAGAAATGGACATGGATATGAGAATGATTCCTCTGCCAGGTGGTGCTCCACCAACTAATGCTTCTTCTCTTGCACCACCCCTTCCTCCACCACCTTTACCGCCATTCCAAACAGATTTTCATCAGTCTCAAAATTCTCCCTTTCCACGTGATAATTCAAACAATTTTCGATCAAACGATTCCAATAAATATCATCAAAATCAAATGTCCCCATTCCAACAGCAAAATTTTGGTCCACCTCAACAACAAAATTTTGGATCAAATCAGCCACCTAACTATCAGAACTACAATTTCCGCGATAATAAGCATGAACGGTATCCGGATTCCATTGACGATAAGAGAGGAAGGTTCCAACAGAGACCTGATCATGCATTCCGGTAATTCATTAATTTTAATTTTTTTAATATTTTTTATACACTTGTAATTAATACTTTTTAATTATAAAATGTATACAATTATTACAATAATTATATAACATTTGTAATTTAATAATTATGTAATATTTTTTGTAATATATAATTCCTCTATAGCAATATAAAATATTAGATATATACTTAAAACATAAATTATTTTTTAATTTTTATTTATAGTGATTTTTGTAAAATCTAAATATTATATTTTATTAAAAAAATATAGTATATTAAAAATAGTATTTTATCACTTGATAAGTAATGTTGATAAGTAATATGAAATTGATAAATATCATTTTTATCAAATTATCGTTTTATATAAAAATTAAACAATATTATATAGTTACAAACTAACATAACTTAGATCGTGTCTAAATATACACTATTTTTTAATACAGAAATTTATTTAAATTACCTGTAGTGTTATTAATTAATTTGTTTGTAATTTGTAAAATGATATAGAATACCAAAAATATTCTTAGCAAGTATACTTGACACAGTATTGCAGCTTTGGGTCTCTGCACAACATAATTTAAGTAATGAAATTGCTGCCAACTTCGCATTATTAAACGCGGGTTTGAAATGAAAACACATTTTAGCAAATGCCTCACTATTGCGTGAGCCATTGCAATAAGAGTCGAGTGAATTAATAATAAAATTATAATGAAAAAATATTGTTTTAATAAAAAATATTTTGCAGGATGTATTCAATTATACCACAAAATCCTTTTCCGTATTTGTGTTATAATTCACAAAATGCATAGTCACATTTACAGCCGCATCCCTACCATTTCAGAGATCGCGACTCGTATCAATGGAATGATCGTCAAAATCGTAGTCGCGGTGGAGCCCGAGGTCGAGGACGATACCAAGATGATCATCAAAACAATCAATCAAAACAGTGGACTTCTCCGAATAATCGACGTGGGCGAGGGCAAACTATTCGACCTCTCATTCCCGAAGAACCAAAATCTCCGAACCACCGAATTTCCACGAATTCTGAAGACACAAATACAGATTCAAAATTGAATTCTTCAAGCCATGATAGCCAACCTGAAGGTAATCAGTCTTTGGAAATGGATACCACGCTAGAAAAATCCGTTGTCAACGACGGCAACGTCGACCAACAGCAACAAACTTCAGCTGCTGTACCGGAAATGACTTCGCCGAGTCAAAGCGAGCCTACGAAACAATTATCTGAGGAACTTGAGGCAATAATGAAGCAGGGAGAAGAAACGGTTGAAGGGGAGTTGTCTAATGGACCACGCCCCCCACCCTTCGAATTCGAATTACCGCAACAACATAATTTCCGACAAAGGGGGCCTGTTTGGCGCAGTAATGGGCCAAACATGCGCGGTCGTGGGGGTTTCCGAGGATCGCCTCGCGGCATGTGGATGGACAATCGTGGACTTCGAGGTCCGCCAATGAACACACTCGGGTTTTCTCAGCGTAGCTCAGGTCGCGGCAATCGCGGCGGATTTCGTGGTAACCGTGGCGGTCGTTGGTAGTTTCATCAATAGGTCCGCTTCAACGCCTCACTTGTATATTAATGTACGATTGAATGTTCATCATTGTATTACAAATATATTGTGCATATGAAGATGATACTATTTATTTCAGAGTTATTCTGCAATTGTACTTTTCAACGGCACTGCTCTTCACTGTGTAATATTTTGAATTGTATACACAAGTTTACAGTAGTCAACAGTTATTAAAATTGATTATTATTATTATTACTATTAATATTATTCCATATAAAAAGTTTAGGAGGAAAGCGAACAGTTAACTTTTTACTTAGTTTTACACATATATTAAGTTTATATTTATTTTTTGGATATAAAGGAATTTCATTTTAATGGCAAAATAAGAATGAAAAGGGAGATAAATGAAATTGCTAAGAAGTAAAAATTTGTTATTTTTTTTACATTTATCTTTTTTATATTGTTACTAAAATTGAATTTCTTTTTTTTATAACATTGTTTAGTTTATATATAATAATAATAATATAGATATTTTACTAGATCTTGCTGTCATATACTGTCAAAATAGTATATCATTCACAATATTGGTAATAATAATAATACTAAAAAAAGGTGGACAAAAAGGTGTCTTTAAAAAAATGTATATTTAAAGCACGTTAGTTGTGAGTAATTGTAATGTAATTATTAAAATTAATTATATTATTTTCATTTAATTTCATAAAATAAGTTTAAAAAAAATAATACATAGATAATATAAATGATGATCAATACAAATTTAAAGGGTGTAAAAACAATTCGTTTAAAATTATTTCACTATATATCAAATTATTATTTGTTTATTATTTTTTATTCGTTTATTTCATTGAGTATATTATGTTTTAATTAATTTCGTTTTTCTACTTTATTTACTACAAATATTTGTATAAATATTGATATATATTAATAATAATAATAATAATAATAATAAAAAGATACCAAAACTAAATGTTTCTAAAATAATTATAAATAATGAGTTGTTCAGTTTTGTTTGTATTCAGAACACGCAAACTATTTTATTATAATAAAATATGGCATTGTAAAAGTTTAATGATTTAATATAATGACATATTATATTTCATTTTTCTATTGATCATATATATATTATTGAAGATATAGAGTACAGTCTAATATGAATGAAAATATGTAATCAGTTTAATTATAAAATGTTCTGCTATTCAAAGACAAATTAACTTTAATGTTTGTAAAATAACTTCGAAATTGAGTCCTTCTTATAAGAAAAATCTTATACAAATAAAAAATTCTTGATTTGATACTTCACAGCTGTAATGTATAAATATCACATTGATTGTTTATCCAATATTTTTATGAAATGATAGACTGAAATGCAATTAAAATATAATGAATAATCAGTGTACTATTTATACACTGCATAAGAATTTAATTAATAAATAACTTTCAGTTTATGTTATTTTCAGATTACATACATATATAAAATGAAAATTTACTATATTAATAATTATTCTTATCTTTTTTATATAAATATGAAAATGACTTTAATATTTGATTCAGACAATTTAAATATATTTGAACAAAATAAAATGGTAATAATTTTTTGTTTAACTTTAGCAAAAAATTTTATCTTCACATTATTGATACTAATGTTAAAACTGAGTTGTTTTTTAATGAAAACAGTTTTTCTTAAGAATATAATCTTTTTGTATACAAAGTACAAATTAAAGTAGTAAGGTAATTGAAAGTTTTAGAATAATTATCTAACTTGTAAATGAGAAACATTAGTTTATTTTATACAATTCAATTTAAAATTTTTTACGGTGAAAACTGCAAGTCCTGTTGAATTGTGCAATGCATCTAAGAAGACATTGTCATTGAACTTTTCCAGCATTGGATGGAGTATTTGTGGGTTAGATTACAAACTATACTATTTACTTTTTATTCTATTTGTTTATATACTGATTTAAAGAAAAATAATCTAAAACAATTAATTTTATATTTTACCACTGATTGTAACTATTAGTTAACAACTGCGTGTTAAGTTTTTGTGCATAATTTGGTGGCGAATAAAGTTAGCAAAAATATATGAAACCAGGGAATATCATCGGTTAATGATTCATTTAAGATCAAACAGTACTGTTAAAAAATAGAAAAAAAGAAGAAAAACCCTGACCCATGTATATTTAATCAATATTTTCGGATAATATATATTTTAATTTATTAACAGTTATTTAAATTATGTAAATCATATATAAATTTAATACTAATTTATATATTTTATTTTTTAAATTACAATATCATTGGTGCTTTCGTTTCTACATACATTTATTTTGTTTTCTTTTTGAATTTTATGACGTATCAGTTTATTTAACGTTTTTTAAAACTTAAACACTAATTTCTTAAAATGATGATAAGATATAGCGATACTAATTCTTTTATAAGTAATGACATAAAAACTTTAATATTTTATAAAAAAAATTATTAATTATTTCTTGTAAAATTATGCATTTATGTAAAATTATTTAAACGATATGTTTCTAAAAAGAAATTAAATTCAGTATTATAATTAATTAGATTACAAAGAAGCAATAAAAAAAGAACTTGATGCTTTTTGTATAAATGGAATCTCAAAGTTTGGAAAATGTGAACATAAAATGCTTTCAAAATATTTGGTACAATATTTATATATTGTAATACTTAATATACTGAAAACAGTAATTTTTTATATTTATCTTTTTAATAATAATATTAGAAGGTATTAAGTGTAACAGATAAAAAGAAAAAATATTATGGACATAGTATTTTTTATATTTAAATTATTTGTTTTTTAATTTCTAGAAAAGCTTTCATTCAACCTTTTTATTCATCGGGTTTGAATAAATTTACTTTTAACAATTTTTTATTTATTCATATTCATTCATACTTTCATTGTATATAACCAAACAATTCATATAAACTAAATTTACTGAATTTCTAAAAATGAAATTGAAGAAGAAAAAGGGTAGTTCATCATTAGCAGTTTAGCCATTGGTAAATAACAATACTACACAATTCTTATAGCTTTATTTGATGTAATGTATATCAATGTAATTTTTATACTGTTTTAATTATTATTTTTAATACGAATTATAAGATATAATTATAAACAGATAATTTTGAAAGCATTTTATTTATTTATTTAATTACAAGATTATATAGCCAATAATTATATATTTATCTGATTTAAACTTTTTTATTTTATATGTAAATATAAATAAAATAAAGAAAAGTTTAAATCAGATAAATTGTACTTATAAAATGTGAAGGTTCAAGATTTTCATAGGTACAATTATATTTGTAAGAAATCAATCGTAGATTTTATAAAAAAAAAATGAAAGAACAAATACATAGTCAAGAAATAAAAAAATTAAGACTTGATGCAACATTGTAAAGCTATAGTTTGAAAATGTTGAATTATATATATATATAAGAATTCCATATTTCATTTCATTTTTTACATGTTAAGAAGAATATGATATTTATGTTTCATCTATGTAAATATACTGTACATAACGATCGATTTAGATAATTGTAATAATTGTGAGAATGACAACTTTTGATTCGGTGAATTTTGAATTCTAGTACAAAAGCATGTGTCGCAGGACATATAAAGGAAAAATTGTTCTTGTTTTGTTTATTTCTTTTCTAATCATTGTATAGTTATGAAAGCAATATAAATCAGCGAGATTGAATTGTAAAATTACAACACTTTGTCAATTATATTAATACGAACTCGTTATTCAGAAAATTTACACTAGAAATTGTATGATAAATAAAGACTAATGTATGTTTACAAAGTGGTGTAAATTTAAACGTTCGTTGATAAATTTATGATCTCTGAGAGAAGCACACGCAATTGTTTAGTCAGTAAGAATTTTGCATTTTTGTTCGAATTGCTTGTTTGCCTGATATGTAAAAATTGCAATCGACGATATAATATGTACATTAAAAATTATTAACAAAACTTTAAATTAAGTGTTTTCTTTTTGTTATTGAAGATATTTTATCCACTATCTTCTAACTCTTCAAGGAAACCATTTAATTGATCTATATTCGTTTGTTTATTTAATAAAAGTCATAAATACCAAAATTTTTACTTTATTAATTTCATCTGCTTTTATAACATGTTTACTTCATATTCAAATAAGTGAAGCCAGCAATTGTTGAAATTCAAGTACTCAGTTTCCCGCCAAAAATCATTTCTGTAAATAAATTTCTTAATGATATAATTGGTGTAAATTTCCTACATTTAATTGTTTAAGGTGGAACATCAGTTGTTTATTACTAAATTAATTATTTTAATTATTTTCAAAGATAAGTTAAATATAAACAATTCTCTATGATAAGCCACTTATTCACAAAGGGAGATATTGATTTAGTGTAAAATACTCAATTTTATAATGCATACTTGGTCTGTAGATCATAAAATATAAATAAACTCAATTTCTTATTATAACAAAGGACTAACTAGGATCCGTAGACTTCAAAATTAAAGTTGATTAACAGTATTGTGCATCTTTTTCTGGCTTATTGATGTTTATATGTTTGTCTCATTAACGCAGTACTAGCAATCCATTTTGGAATACGTCTTAAATTTAATTCATAGTATAAAACTCAACTAGATTGAAGCTTTTATTTGACTTTCAATTTTTGGGCACATTTAATCGAATTTGGCGGCGCTACATAAGCGCTTTTTAGAAATTAGATAAGCACCCCATGTAAGTCTATAGACCCTGAGACTAACTCCGTGACAGCAGATCTTCAATATTACCTAAATACTAAGGGTGCATACGGCACCACTTTCGTTTTGCTGTTCGTTATTCCATATGTAGTTTCTAAAACTACTCTATGATGAGTGATATAAAATCTTGATCCTTTTTATTTATAGCGTTGGCAATATCGTTTTATCATTTGTAAAAAGTGACATCACTGTATTAAATCCACGCGTTCCCAGTGGATCACGGTGGACTTCAGATTTAATCTAAGCAAGTTTATTTTTTTTAAGTGTTCGTGATCTTTGTAATTGTTATAAGTAATATAAAAAATGGCGGTCCGTGCAGCTTTTGAGAATAGTTCTGAAATCGGAGTTTTTTCAAAATTGACAAATTCATATTGTCTCGTAGCTATTGGCGGCAGTGAAAATTTTTACAGGTAAAATAACCACGTGTGTAATAAACGAGGGACGTCGCAGGACTTCGACGTTGTGTAAACATTTTCAATGTCCTGACGCATTTTCTTTTTGTTTGCTAATAAACTCCTGGGTTTTGTTTGTTTACAGCGTCTTCGAAGCCGAGTTAGCTGATGAAATTCCAGTGATTCACACTTCAATTGCCGATTGTCGAATTATTGGGCGAATGTGTGTCGGTACGTAATTAATCATTCGAACTGATTGACATGAAATGATTATTTGAAAATTGCTGTAATTTTATTTTGAAATTATATAGTATATAATTATAAAGACAATTTTAAATTTTAAAATATGTAATAAATAATAAGTTTATTATTATATAAATCTATTTTATGATTTTTAAAAAGAAATTTCATTTCTCCTCTATGATCCACAAAGTGTACTACAACTATTATTTGACAAATAATAAAATAATTTGAATTTGTTCAGAAATTTATTTATTGCTTGTTTGGCAAATATGCTTCATTACTTGTTAAATTAATTAAAATTTATTCTTTAGGAAACAAACATGGACTAATTTTGCCAAACATAACTACAGACACAGAATTGCAACATATTAGGAATTCTTTACCTGATAATGTTAAAGTCCAAAGGGTTGAAGAAAGGCTATCAGCATTAGGGAATGTGATAGCATGCAATGATTATGTAGGACTGGTCCATCCAGATTTAGATAAGGTATGTAATATATACCCAATAAATGTAGATTATTAAAAATTTTACATTAATTTTTTTATTTGAATTATTAAAATGTTGATAGATAAGTAACTGATTTGTTTTTGCAGCTTACAGTAGAAATAATTGAAGATGTATTAAATATTGAAGTTTTTCCACACACGATTGCTAATAGTGAAACTGTGGGTACAAATGCTGTTCTTACTAACAAAGGTGGGATACTTCACCCCAACACAAGCATTAATGAACTTAATGAGTTATCTTCACTCTTACAAGTTCAACTTGCAGTAAGTTTAATTGTTTATAATACATAAATTTAGAAATACAGCTGTTTTACGTGAATAAAGTCAAGGAAAAATAATTAACTTTTATTGTTATTAGTAGTGAATACAAATGAACATAAAAAGAATAATTGTAATATTAAAAATTTTTCAGGCTGGTACAGTAAATAGAGGTTCACATGTTGTTGGTGCTGGCTTGGTTGTTAATGACTGGGCTGCATTCTGTGGAATGCAAACTACTTCAGTGGAAATTGAAGTAATTGAAAGAGTATTTAAAATTAATGAACGAGTACCAACATCAACTTTGACTTCTGATTTAAGAGCATCTTTGATTGAAACGTATGTAACAAAATAAATTTTTTTTCCTTTATTCATATATAGAAAAAATTAAAAATATCAGCACACATTTTCACTGATCAATCAAAATACATTATTGAATTATATAAATGATTCATTAAGGTGTTTACTTTTATCTTTGTATAAAATATTTTTTCCTAATTATATATTGCATAAATATTACATAGAAAATTTAATAATGCTATTTTCTTCTTTTTCAGCATATCTTAATTATCTCTACAACTACTTATACAACATAAACAATGCTAACAGCATTTGTATTTCCTTATACAATTCTTTAAAATTGGCAAACAAGAAGGATGGATGCTGAAAATTAATGATAGTAATTGGAGAATATAATATGCACATTTTTTAAAACTATAAAATGTTTCGTTATTTTTTTCTTATTATTATTATTTTTAAATAAAAATTTTATCAATGGTTTAAACATATGATTCTATATCTTAGTTCAATGTCAATATTTACATTTTGAAGAAAAGTTAAACAATGGCTGTTTTATATAAGCTTGCTTTTTTTTCTTAGAATTTGGTCCTAGATATTTGCAATTAAAATTATAAATAAGTTTTAGAGAATGGGTGAATAAACAGCATTAATTTCAATAAAAATCAAAATTTAAAAATTGCAAATACAGGGTCGGAAAATAAAACCATAATTATGTTTCATCTATGTAAATATATTGTATATAATGCAAAATTCAAACATTTATAACATTTATGAGATTGGCAGGAATTAGGTTTTTGCTGAAAAATAAATTGACAAATTGTTGTTAATTTTATTTTTCATATCTTTGTATAAGTATAATAATCAAATGCTTGCTTAAAATAATGGCATAATGTAAATTGTAAAAATATGAAACATTCATCTTTTAAAAAACAATGAAATTGAGCAATTTTTAATATTAGAAATTTTTTAATTCATTGTTTTTCTTCAAAAAGTTTGTCTATTTTATATTTTACATTAAAATAATGATAAATTTTTATTTTAATTCTGTATATTGTCAACTAATAACTTTTTTAAAGCATTGCAGAATTGTAAATTTATTTGAAATAAATTTAATTTACAAAATGCCATTAATTTAGATGTAATTGTTCATAAATTAATCATTTTCGCTTTGAATACTTTATGAAAAGGATTTTGCATTTTAATTAAAATTATCATTTGCCTAATATGTTAAGATTAGATAATCATGTTTATATTACAAAATAAAATAAAATTTTCAAGATACCAAGTTTTTATAATATTCCCTTAAATATTATTTCAATTATTATACTAATAATTATTAAAATTAAATTAAATGAAGTTTTAATCGTTTATGAAAATCAACCTTGCAAAACAAAATCAATATTTTTTCCATTTGTTGTCTATTTTAAGATTTTAAAATAATGTGAACGCAAGTTATTTTAAAACTTAAGTTTTGAAATTATAATTATTGAGATTGAGTAATGCAAAAATTATTTATTAAAATAAGTTTGTATTTCAATATGAAACGCTGTATTATTTGTATTATAAAATACATGAAAAATTTTTGACACAAAATCTAACTAAATATTGTACAAAATTGAATAATTATTATTGTTTTAATAATTAATTATTTTATTCTTTAAATGTTCGGTATTCAGATTTTATATATTTATTGTTATTTAATAATATTAGTACTTTCGTAATAAATTTTCTCACTGAATCTGTAGTAATAGTTTTGTCCATTCAAATAATGCTGAATTTGCACATAATGCTTTTTAAAGTAGATAGAAATTAATAAGTAATATCGATTTTTATCGGGCAGTAGCGTTGCCTAACCACTTTCGGAACTCTTAAACTGTCCAATGACAAGTGCTACGAGTATTATGGAATATCAGTGAACTGGTGTTCTGCAATACGAGCAGGTAACTGAAATTATGTATTGTGTATTTGTTTATTTAATATTGCTTAAACAATTGAAGATAAGAGACTGTTAATTGTATTTACTTTAATTTATATATAATTTTTTAATAGGTTAGTTTATATATCATTACACATACATATATATATATATTTAATAAAACAAGTTTATTTTATAACTTTCGGTTAGGAGTTAAATAAAATAACTGGTGATTTATACTTTTCAGTTATATATCATTTTTAAAACATTTTTGGAATTTGTTAAATATTATTTCGCAGTATTCGACAATTATAAATTAACATGGATGTAATTTCATTTATGTATTTGAATGAATTGTTATTATATATCAAATAATATTGAATGCAGTTTATATGTTCTAATGAAAAAATAATGTAAATTATTGATTAAATGATTACTAATAAATAAATATGATATTAAATATCTCCATTTAAATTAACCGGGTTATCATATGTTACATTTTGTTAAGCAATGAATTTATTTTAAAAACATTAATATGTAGTGTTAAACATGCGTAATTTTGCAGTATTGAAGCTTATTCGGTCCATGATAGATTTTACTTTTATAACGTGGCAGAGTACAGTGATATTTTAATATGTTTTGCACACGTGTGTAAATATTATGGATTAAACGATAAAAATTGTTAGATTAAAAAAAAACGATGAAATATTAAATCAATGTTCAGAAAATAATTATAATATTAAATGTAATTGTTTTATTGATTATTTTATACACTGTTACTTTTGCTATAACATGATTTATAAAAATGATTTAATAAGAATTGAGAATAAGATAATAATAATAATAATAACAATAATAATAAATTTGAATGAACAAAACATTATCAATGTTAAACAGTATGTAAACAGCTTAATAACACAATTTTAATAAATATATTTATAAAATATATAACAACGTATACCAACAGACAATTAAAATACATATATTGTGTTGCTGTTTTAACTTGTATATATATGTTCTATACATCATTTTTAAACGAAATTAAAAATTGAAAGAAAGTTTATATAAAGACTATAAATAATACATGGAAAGTTATACATTGTTCATAACATATATTTTGAAGTATACAAAAGTCTAATAAGCTCAAGCTTATAAGAATAGTTCTTAGAAATAATTTTAGTATTTAAATATTCTTATACATTATGATTTTAGGTAACTATGTCGTTTGGATATATTGAAACTTCTTCCCTTATAAAGACGAATATAGACTCAAGGTATTTTAAATACAAATTATTATGGTTTATTTAAAATCTTTTATTCTTATATAAAAACTAGTAACCAAACAAGTTATTTGGATCATTTCAGATTTCCACTCTCAAAGGAGAGCAAAGACTATAAAGATATGTTAAAAGAATTTATTTCAAGACATCAAGATCAATTAGAATCGTCGAACATTCCATTAATATTTTGGGAAACTCTTTATCAAAAACTTAAAGATGAAATTTTTGATGCTGGTGAAGTGTTTCAACTTGCTTTATATGATGACCCTGATGATAATACCACACTTCCAGTAAGACGACTCATTGTTTCCGCTCCAGAAGGAATTAGTCGAGAAGATAAAAAACATATATATTTAATTGATCATGCATGGACTTATGAAGTGAATCGTGCAAAAGAACATCTAGAAAAAATGCCAAATCTTCTTAATCGAATGTGTAATATGATGGGATATAAAAGTGTAAAAAGAACTGCAGAAAACAAAAGTGAACGAGTTCAATTTGTGCTTAATGAGATGTGGAAGTATAACAACACATTTTCATTCAATGTTGGGGAAATAGAAGACAGGCTACCGTTATGGTACATCATGGATGAAGTTGGTTGTGCTATTAGTCACAGCAACTATCCAAATTTTCGCTCAGTTCCCTTCATGTATTTACCCAATGGTTGTTGTTACTCTCTCATATTTCCTATACAAGATCTAGAGTTTCATGATGTAGTAACTCGCGACTTCTTGGATGGTCAAATATGTGATCCTGCAATTAGAAGAGTACTACTGTTGCCATGGGTACCAGATAATTTGGACGACGATAGTTTTGAACAAAAAGAACCAGATGAAGAATATTTCGTACAAGGGCGTACTAAAGATAGCTTGCCAAATTTAAATGAAAATTCTAACGTAGAACCACTTTCTTCCAAGAATAAAATTAAAGTCTTTAGTCATTACGATTGCGTCAACCAGTATCTAACGAATCCTCGTTTTGAAATCACTAGTAATAAGCCTGAAGCTGATATTTTATGGTTAACAACTCACTTTAAAGAATATAAAGAATTAAGTGAAACAGCTTCTGAGGTTTATGTAAATCAGTTTCCGTTCGAGTGTGTGTTAACAGTGAAGGATCTTTTCTCTGTAACTTGTAGACGAAAAGCAGGAGAAAAGCTGTACGATTTTGAAACATTGGAAACATTCCCATCATGGTTTCCAACTACCTACAATTTAAGTACGGAAGTGGTTCAGTTTGTAGCTTATTTTAAAAAACGCGAAGCCAAAGGATTGGAAAATTATTGGATATGTAAACCGTGGAATCTGGCTAGAGGTATGGATATGCACATTACGGATAACTTAAATCTTATCTTAAGACTACCTTCTACGGGACCGAAAATTGTACAAAGATATGTTACGAAGCCCGTTCTATATAAGCGACTAGAAATTGGTCCTGTAAAATTTGATATTAGATATGTTGTTCTACTAAATAGTGTTAAACCACTTCGAGCTTACGCTTACACAAATTTCTTTTTGCGCTTTGCTAATAAAGAATTTGCTTTGAATAATTTTTATGATTATGAGCAACATTTCACTGTAATGAATTATACTGAAGAAGCTCAACTCTTTCATTTAATGTGTTCAAATTTTGTATTGGAATGGGATAAACAATATCCTGACTTTGCATGGAAATCTTACGTGGAGCCAAAGATTTTGCACGTGCTAAAGGAAATATTTGAGGGAGCGGTTTCTTTACCACCACCGAAAGGTTTAGGGGAGAATCGACAAAGCAGAGCGATGTACGCTGTTGATTTGATTTTGGAATGGAAGAATGATGAAATTCAACCAGTTGTTTTGGAAGTGAACTTTGGTCCAGATTGCAAAAGAGCGTGTATTTATTATCCAGAATTTTTCAATGATGTGTTCAAATGCCTGTTCTTGGACAACAATGATTCTGCAATATTTCATGAGTTGTTTTTAAATTAAAATTAAGGAGTTTGTAAATTAGATGGCTTTGTTTCTGATAAGAATAAAGTATTGCAACCTTATTAGTAACCCTATTAAAAATGAAGTATTAAAACATAATAACGTATGAAAACATAACGTAAACAAACTTATATGTCGCAATCCGTTCAGTGTCTACGTTTTTGTATGTTTTAATATGTCGTTATATGTTTTATACGTCATTTTTAACAGGGAATGATTCTTTCTTTCTTTCCATTTTATATTTTTTTATAATTATGGTAACAAAAGTTTAAATTTAATTATATAAAACAGTTAAATTAAACTTCTTACTCATTATTTACAAATACTTTATTATAATACACATGACGTGTAATTATTTTATTTTGCTTTTTTGTTTCATGTTTCACAAAATTATATTATTTGATTTTAATGAAGTTTAATTATTCGGAGTATGTTAGAGCACTTGCATAACTTATTTACTACGTTGCCTCTCATTTCATTGATTTTATGTTATATGTATGAAATTACATCTTCGTTAATTATAATGAACTATTAATACTTTAGCAGAACTAGTATAGAGTTATTATTTATTTAATGCATACTTAAAAGGACATTAATAATGAACGACGTAAGTAAATATTATGTGAATTTTATTTGATTTTTTGACAAATGATACAATAGATTACTTGTAATTCGCACTACAATTTCGATAAAAATGACATGTATTATAAGAAAAATAATAATAATAATATTAATAATAAACAAATTTCTAAGGACACTAATAATAATGTTAATGATTTTTCATCCATTTTATTTTAAAATTGTGCAACATAAAATTTACCTGATTTTTTCATTATTAAAACCATATTAAATATTAACAATTAAGAATTGTTTCTTATTTGGGTCCGTGAAGCTGAAGCAGCCCTTACGTAACAATCAAATGAAACCTGTCAGATCATTATTACTGACACACACACATATACACAAAACAACGATTATTCTAGAATTTCAGTGAAGCAGATACGCAACCCCTATTAAAAAAATAATCACTTAAATATTAGAGAATAATTAATTACTAACTAATTAACTACTTCACATACCAATGCACTTGACTGGATTCAAATTAGTGATTGAAAGGACATTTTCATTGGAATTTCATGCAGACGCGCGCATATTTTCCTTGCAACTTATTATTGAGCTTTATTTTTTAAGAATGGAAATTCGTTTCTTTTTTGAATTGAAATGCATTGGTAGTCAAGTGGTAATTATTTAGCAGCATTAGTAATATACATGTAGTAATTAATTGATTTTTTTTAAGTGATCTAATTGATAAGTAGTAATTACTCCAAGGGTTTTATTTGATTGTAATATAAGAG
The DNA here is from genome assembly GCA_022817305.1 of Leptoteleia sp. ZL-2020. Lineage (NCBI taxonomy): Eukaryota > Metazoa > Arthropoda > Insecta > Hymenoptera > Scelionidae > Leptoteleia > Leptoteleia sp. ZL-2020. The sequence goes on along the minus strand of JABFPN010000164.1, from coordinate 36,146 downwards.
CTGTTATAGCTCCACAAATCCTTTTTATTCCTAATATTAAATTACTTTAACAGTTGTGACAACTGTGACTAGTTTTGTAGGACTAGAATAATGTTTCTAAATACATAGTATTTACAGAGATTATGGCTTAGTAGTATTAATTTTATATAAATACAATTTTATTCACATTTTTCGTTGTCGACAACACTCCTAGTGGTCGAAGTAGTTGTGATAAAATTTGACAAAAGTATAATTTTAAAAAAAAATTAAATATATTAAAAACCTTTGTGAGCTGATTAATTTTTTTAATTCTTTTTAAATTATGTTAGAGAGAACATAAGAATATTTATAATATTCATATATTACAAATGACATACATGTGTAATTAATACATACAAGGTATAAAAATTTAAAAGCTATTATTACCTCACTGAAGATTTTCTAAAAAATGTTTAATTTAATATATTCGTTATAATTTTTGCAAAACGAGAAAAAATGCACTGTTAGAATAATCTGTATACGGTTTAACAATCTGAACACATTCTGATAATATAGATTTATACATGATACAAGTGTGTATAACAAATACTTGTGAATTTACCAACCCACGTCCCTTGTTGAATAACCATCAGAAAAATAATATATTGTGGCCATTATGAACCAAGTCGCACGTATGTGTTATACACACATGCGATGCAGTTGGACTTAAAAAATTTATTTCTTTTTAACGTGAACATACGCACGTTTTAGCGATTCTGCGTCACTCTTCAACAATATTATAAATTATAAAAAAGAATTATAATTAAATTATATATGGGAGAGATGTTTCGTTCTGTGACCATCCTTGAACTCATTAGAAAGGTTTGGATGGCCACTGCCTTATACACCTCTTTACTTAGGTGGTCATAGAATAACTGACGATCGAACGTTCCTGCTACTCACTTATATACTTTTTCGATTTCCCCCTCCAGAGAATTTAGGTTTAAAAACTGTACAAAAATTGCCTTTTGGAATTTGTAATAATGTTTAAAATTTATGTGTTTTAATATTATATGATATGCAATTTCATATATGAAAAAAATACGATATAAAAAAGTAAGTTGGTAAAAGCTATTCACTACATCATTAAATATAACTTTATATAATTATGTAATTTTTAATTAATCCCTAGTAATTTGAATTATATATTTAGTATTATTAGTATAACAGTACATTTTTCCTAATTATTATTTAAATTAATCGTTTATAAAAAATTATTAGTATATAATTATAAAACAATTTAATTGCATGTTGTTTAAAACAACTTTAAATTGAGGTACAATGTTTACAATTTACGAAACACTTTGATTTAATCAAATTTACCGAGATTTTTAATTAATGTAGATATTCGACATTAGTAAAATAAAATAAAATTCCTGTTATTATAGCAATTACAACTGCTATTATAATTCAGATAACTGAAGTTACAGTTATATGAACTGAACTGATTTTAAGTGTAAAATTACATTTCTATAAGACAATTCAGATTTCTCTCAGTGATTATTACAAATACTTTTGAACGGGGTGGTAAATTGAAATTCTTGTAGAAGTTCCATTAAAATAGACTAAAACCCCGATTGAAACATCGTATTTTTGTCAAGGTAAAACCTCAATTGAATCAAACTGGAAAATAGTATCTTTCTAAAGCAGAACGTAGGAATGGATAAAAGCAGAACTTGAATGAATGTATATAATAATAAAAAGTATTAATATATTTTTATAACTAAAATTATTTTTAGCGGTATACCTTTTAAATTAAATTTATACAGAAATATTATTAAAAATATTGTTAAATATTATAATAATATTTATGAAATATCATTTATATCAGGCAATTAATATTTTATCATTATTTGTGAACAATATCTATAAAATATTGCATCGATATAATCTTATTGGAGTTTGTGATTGTTATTTAAAAAGTTTCGAATACTTTCAATATGAAAAAAGTACATTATATACAGGAAATTTTTCACAAGTCCAGTACTGGTAAACTTGTTTCTCAGTACAATGACAGAATCGTGCCAGTAATAGGTCCGTAGATTCACTTTAGCAATGTTTTATAGGAATAAGATAATTTTCAGAATCTTACGAATTTTAACTTTTGTAAATGTTTTATCCCTATTAAACGAATTTAATGTATTTTAAACGTTAAGCAAGATAAGAAAAACACGAGTAACACATTTTTATATAACGAATTTTTTTCATACTTAAAGCATTAAAGCAAATTTAAATTCTACTTCCAGCAACGATACTTCAGATAAACTAAATAACGCGCGAGGGATAGACTGAGAACTTCTAACGCGAACAAAACTTTGTGTCTTAAGATAAAATAACAGTGCCAGTTAAAATTCAAGCATAAATAAATTATCAAGTCGATTAATACTCAAGGGCAATTATTCTCCCGCCATACAAACCAATAAATGAATTTTGATTTCGTTTAAAATTAAAGTTTCATACACTGAGAAAAAAGTTGGGATAAAAATTATTATACTAAATGTAAAAATGGGGACAAATTACAATTCTTGTGATATTTAAAATGCATTTTAAAAGAGATTATCAGTATTGTACAAGTTGTTATGGTACAGTATAATAAAAATGTTCATTTTTCTTATAACCTCTTTTAAACTGTGTATTAACTAAGACAAGAAGATGTCATTTGTCCCTCTTTTTACATTTAGTATAATAATTTTTATCTCAATTTTTTTCTCAGTGTAAAATACCATTATCTAATCCAGTGAGAAACAACTGACATGTCACCTCGAGCGATTGAAACTGATAGCCCCTCCAATTGAATCGCTAATTTCATTTTATTTAAGGAGAAACAAACATCTTAAGCATAATTTTCGTTTCAATTTCGGCAGTTTCAAGACACAATGTACTCTACGGAACGTTGCGACAGGTGCAGTGAATTTCGTTTATCCTTTCTATGAGCGGCCTTGGTGGTTTCCTTGGCGTCGCTGGTAGCGGAAGTTTCGATGGTGCTGGACGTGTGCTGGCTGTAACCGCTGTCGCTGCCAAAGACGCTGTCCGCCGGGGCTTGATACAGCCTGTCCCTGGAAACCCGCGAATCCTCGGGCACATAGTAAACTGGCTGTTCGTATTTCTCCTCCTCGTCTTCGTATGCGAGCACGTCGTTCGGCCGGCTGTACACGTCCGCGTATTCGTTGGCCTGCGAATAAATGGAGCCATTGTCCTGGCTGCTCAGCTCGCAGTAATCCCGGCCGCATCTGTGACTGCGATTATCGCCCTTCCAAGCGTACGCTTCCTCGTTTCTACGGTCGCGCGAGTGCCGCTGCAGGGACTCCAGCACCGGAACACTTTCGTAGGAATTCTCCTCAGCGCGAAGGTGCTGTCCGATGGCAATGGGGGATAGAAAATAAGGCAATCTGTGCGCGACGGTTGTCATAGATTGCTGTCTCTGGTTTCCGCTTCCGTTCGGCTGCAGGCCGGTAATTCCTGTAATCAAAAGGAAAAACAGTTTTCAAAGGCCGAGAGCAATTTCGGGGTAAAGCGGGATTTTGAATTGGTCTGCTGGCGCGGCCGTTGGAATTATGTCCGAGCTTATTTATTAGCGCGCGATTTTAGTTGGCAATGATTGACAAACGGAATGAGGTTGTCGAACAAAAGTACGCCCTTTTCAAACGTACGTGCGCTTTAGTTATAGTTTGTGGCGGGTGAATGAAGTTGAAATATTCAGTCCGTCCACAGTTTTCAAGTATAATTGGGAATATTTTTTGAAAAATGTTACGTGACGGTGGAGTCATTATTTCAACTTCTTTCACCAGTTACAAGTCACCTTAAGAAGAGAGGCTGTCACGTTTTGTAATGATTATGCATTCTACTTCATACTTCTACATTTTTACGTGCTCTCATCTTTTTTTGTCTCAGTAAATTGTTACTATTTACACGGGAAGGAATGCGTGTGCCAAATTTACATATTGCAGTGTTAAATTAACATATAATCAATGTTGGAATTCTAAACATCTAATAGTATATTTCTCATTTGCGTTGGACCCAGAGGAGGCAATTCCCTACCAAAAATCTAACTTTTTGCCTATTATGATTATGTATAAAATTGGGTGAGCGGTCGCGGTTCATTGTAATATCACGTTACCGTGCCGAGGATCTTTGAGCCGTGGCTCAAGTTTTGGTGGTTAAATGATTTTTCGCCAACTCACCGGCAACACTCGGGTAGAGTCTGAGTAAGGCATCAAGTAACTTCCCCTCGTGAAATTCGCCGACGTCATGGTGCTTGTCTTTGCGGTGCCTATCCAAACTTCTTGGACCCCTGGCGCGGCGTTCCTTCGAAAGTCGGCCACCGGTTGTCGAACTTCCCCATACCGATTTCGTCGCGGTCAACATTTTTATCTCCGACGCCTCGTCAATCGATAGCTCGTCCTCCGGCAGCTCGTCCTTGCTCGCTGGCTGCTTTCTCGTAAATTGATAATGATGATCGTACCGGTACTGTTTCGCTTGGTAAGATCGATTTCGCTCGTTCAGCTCCCGCTCCTTGTCCGTCTCCGAATGGTTATCTGTCAAATTGCAACGACGTTCAATTAACGATTTTCATAGGACCCTTCCGCGAGGCATTCTCCTTTAATTAACACCGCGGAAACAATTCCCTTTGGATTTCTATCAAAATTGACACCTCTGTCGAGCATAGTCTACGAACGCGAAGGGAAGAGTTCTACGGATTGACGATTTTAAATATAGGATGGGTTCTTCTTGACGTTTAAAAACGAATTGAACCTTAAGTACCAAACGTCGAGAAGATCAATGTGTACGATGACAGAGAAAAAAAATAGCAATCTTTAATAAAATGTTTACCACTTTGGTACTATGACTGTAGGATATCAAAATTTATGTGTCGTTTCAATCGATTCGCTAACAATTGTAAATACAATTTGTGCAATTTGACATTTTCTTGATAAAATTTCAGTAAATTGTTTTATAACTGGTTTCTGACAAAGTGACATCTGGTTGACGCAAAATACAAACACGGCGTATTGTCGATAAGAATTTATTCAATGTTATTTCAAAATAATATTTTCGAATTTCGCTTATTTGATAAGTACTTATTATTATTTAAACAATATAATTAGTTATTTAATGGTTTAATGTACGTAAGAAAAAAATATAGTTTTTCATTTGAAAATATTTGACAGCTTAATAATTAAAGAAAAATTAATAATTAAACAAAATCCAGTAATTATCTCGATGTGTTATTGACTCTTCTTTTTTTTTCTCTTAATATCTATCATTAGATTAGATTTGGAGAATTCCCAAATATCACTCTTATTTAAGACTCTTCTCCAAATTATCACTTTCTTAATAATTAATTAATACACTTAATAAAATTAATTATATTTTTGTTTAAATTTCAAACAGAATCCAATCCTTTATCGTCTATGTTTTTAATACTTCATTTCAATTCCCTTTAATTTAATTGAACTCAACAGATTTAATAGAAAGCTTCAGATAATTTAAATATTTCCCTTTTCGAAATTATTGTTTGATTTTGTCCACAAAATATCGCCGTGAAATTGCAACACTTTTTCATTCCAATTTGTGCATTTAATCTCACTCCATTATTAAAGCGATTGTTGCGGCTGGGAAGAAAAAGTTTATTCGACGTTAATAAAAACAATTATACACATCTCGTTGTCTAGTTGTGATTGAAAAAGCGGGACCGCACGAAAGTAATGTTTTCGAATAGGTCGTCCATTAGTGAAATTATTCTCAGTAAAAGCTCGGGCACTGACCACGGTCATTTGTGAAATGTATTTTATTAATTAGAAGATAACCGAATGATAATCAGCCGGGCGGCAAGTAAGTTTTTATCGCCGCGTAAACGCGGCGCTTTAAAAACGTTGTTTTAGGTAAAGTTAAGTGATGCTTTAATTTTATAACGACGTACCGTTATTGAATTCTTGATATACGGGATCGTAAAGGTCTTGAGATGTATAAATGTCGGGGCTAGAGTTACTGCACACGAAAACACGTCGAACAACATCCTTCACATCAAGCATCTGTAGTAAGAAATTAGTAATTAGAAAATAACGTTATTGGTGGCAGAGAGTTAGGCAATAGTACAGCTGTCTTTTGAAGTCTAAAAGTTATCGCAGTACAGACTGATTGAATCAAAGTAAATTAGAAAAAGATAAATTCTGATTGACAACACGCAGAAAAATGTTAGAACAAAATTTACTATACTGTATAAGAACATAAATGTAAAACATTTTGTTGTGGTATTTTAAAAAATTAACAGTCGAAAGAGAGTTTGTGAAAGATTTTTAATATTTTTTAGTGTCCGGTATAGTAAAAATGAAATGATTTTACATCAATGTTGTTATAAAGTATAGTAATTTTTTCCAAACTTTTTTGCGTGTATAAATCAACACTAAACTTATTCAATGAAAGAACTATATACCTAGCTTTGTTTATATAACATATACAAATTTTTTTTTGTCGTACACAATACCAATATACGCAGGCATTAGTTGATTAGTCGATACAATAATTTACTAATGCCCACTTTCACTCTTAACTTTTAGATTTCAAAATTCAAATGAAATGTACTAAGAACGACAAATAAAAAGTTTCGCTAGTCGAGTTAAAATTAATAAAATTCTATGCGAGACGACAGCAGAATTAAAATTAAACGTAAATTACACACAAGTGCTGTACAAAATGCAACAGAATAGAAAATTGGAACTGAAATTAAAATAATCCGTTTTTTATATATCCAACATTAATTGCAAACAAATTTTTGAGGAGAAAAACAAATGGGAGAGGGGTGGAAGAAAGTTATCAAAAAGTGAGTGCAACTAAGTATTTTGATAGAAATACCGAAATCGTCCATTTAGTTAGCTAATTGAAATTCATAATTGACTTGAATTAAATTCTCTTTGTACAATTTGGTTCAATCTAAAATACACAAAGTTTGCAGCAGATATGTTTAAATACAAATAATAAGAAGCTTCGTGCTTCGTTGGATCCAATTTATTTTATCATTTCCGAATAAAAAGGGTAAGAAAAACGAGAACATTGGAAAAGGGAGGCTACAGATAGACACGGAAGAACTGCAGTTAAAGCGGTGACTTTTAATATCTATAATAATAATTATAATTGTGGTGATGTTATACATGTCCGAAAAAGCTACGCACAACCTGTAAGGACGGTGATTCAGATTTAATTAGAATGTTGGATGGTAGTGGGGTGGAATTTAGCAAACAAATTCGTTTGGTTTCAGTCTTTATTTTTCTTGTTAAATTACAGAATGACTTCGTTTGACTGCTCTGCCTTTGACTTGCTTTGGTTCATTTTTCTAATTACACAGTTAATTCTTGCCAAACACTTTCTCTTATTGGATTCTACGCAAAACTCACCGTCAACTATGATCGATAAAAACAAAATAAAATAATAAAAAAAAAAGAAAGAATATAAAGTTCTCAACGAAATTTTTTTCATATAAAATTTTAATGCACTCTAAGAATCGTTTCGAATTTCATCTTCAGCTGTTGTCGACAAAAAAATACAAAAAAAAAAGAGAAAGAAACTGCTTGGCTTACAATGTAAATGATTCTTTGGGGTATTGCATTTCTACAATTATAATACTTTTTCTACCAACTAAATGGATTCTTCGAGTATTTAGTATATCACAATGATTATATATCAGCTACTTTACAGAGCACATGAAATGTCAAAAAAATGTTCCTTACTCATTCAATTTGAACACCGAATGTCTTGAGTGTTGAATAAATATTGATGAGAATTAAAAATCGATGTTGAAATAAATTGTTAAGTGGAAATAAATGGAACAAATTGAACAGTTTCATAAAGCGAAAGAAAATGTATTATAAGCGCTAATATTAAACGTATCGAAGACGCAATTAAATTTTAATTCTACGTACTTTACGTGAGCAACAATAATTTTGATTATATACTCTTAATCCTTCTTGTCGTGGGAAGGTTTTTTTTTGTCAGAGAGATTACAAATTTGTAGTCAAAATTCTGATCTAAAATTAAAATATCACAAAAGCCAATTTACGACGAGATAATAAAATGGTATGTATTACCACACGTCATGTAACGACAAATAATCAATAACAAACAATCTACGAAAAAGGTTCGATAAAGCAACAAGTTATAACGAATCGGTGGAAAATGTTTACTGATAAATGATTCAGGAGCAGCGACGTTTTATTAACCGAGATCATTATTTTTATACGCGAATATATATATATATATATATATATATATATATATATATATAATTTCAAATGATGGACGTTCAGTAATAAAATTTTCGACGAGTTATAAAATATAATAACTTATATATATTATACATAACTTATGTATATTATATATTTTCTGGTAGAATATAATATTCTTTCAACTGTTCATTCAATTGGAAACGAAAATGTGTTAAATTTTCATACGCAGTCAAGGAAACTGACACTATACGTAAAGTATAAAAAAAATCTCAAATAAAATATACGAAAAGGAGTCACATATTTATGTAACATAGAGCAATACTTTTGTTGAATATAAAAAACAATTTTCATAAATATTTCTTGTACTATAAATATGGTGTTGTCTATAACAATTATTCATGAAAAGTAGATAAATTATTGCCTTTTCGTAAATTAAAAACATTATGTCAATTAAAAAACATTAAAAACATTAATTGTCAATTAAAATTACATTCCGAAATTAAAAAGCTGCTAAAAAAATTGTCCACTCATTTATCGCTCAATTTTCAACCAATTACAAAACCAACAAAAAAATCATACCCAATGCGCAATCTCTCTGCGATGCTTTGATTCCAGAATAAACCACAATTCCATCCAAAAACTGCACGACTACCGTAAACTATATTTCCTTAAAACGTCCGACCCAATCGAATATATGTATATATATAATATAAATGATCGCCAGAATTGAGTTATACATTAAAAACTGTGCACGTTAATAATAATATTTGGCCGAGCCTTTCAGCATTACCGCGATGACTAGTTTGCCAGGGAGGAAGCTCGACGTCGAAGATATTCCAATGTCGAGTAGCCCATTTTTCGAGGGCCGCGGATTCGTTCGAGTGAAACCGCAGCCGCGCTTGAAACTTCGCCAATCATCGTTCGGGAACTTGGACGGCAAGTTCGCCAGCAGGACCCAGCGGTGATTTCAAAGGGCTAACCGATGCCAAGGAGCGTACGCTTCCTAAGAAGCGCATAAAGTACCGAGACCCACTGGCACACACGTAACTTCATTTTCAGCCTAATGCTCTCCTATACAATACGCACCCTTTGATCCCCTCGCTACAATTAGCTTTAATTTATTGCTAAAATTCTGCGCCACTTGCTTCGCCATTTTTCATCCCCCCCCCCCCATCCTACCCCGAGCCCTTTTAGATGTAATAGGAATTTCACGCCCACGCTCTGGTAGCAAAATCTGTATTGTGTCTGTACTAACACATGGCAAAGAGCAGGCAGAGTACTGGCACATAGCTATTGACAATTTTTAAAGTTTCGATACTTATTTTATGTAAGATAAAATATGTACAGAACCTAAAGTAGTTCTGTTGGTTGGTTGCCAATAGATAAGTAACCGTTGACATAATACTGATAGTAGATTGTCTCAAGTATAAACATATTATAATCTTTAACCAAATGTATGTATCGTTTTTGATATGCAAATTTTTATATCTTAACAAATTTTTTCAAGCAACATCATTTATATTAATTTACATACAACTGACTAATCAATATTGCAAGTTAATATTAACGTGCGAATATAATTGGTGTAACATGAATTTTGTAATGCATAATCCTAAGTTCAAATCCTAATTACTGGCAAATCCGTATCAGACCAGGAGATGGCCGGAAACGGTAGTGTTAAGTTGCCGTCCCTACACCATATCATGTAGTTATTACACTATCATACGTAACATAATTTAATATTCATTTTATAAAGATAATTATAAAATAGTTTTATTCAGAAAATATGGTAATATTCACCAGTTAAGTTGCATAAATTTAATGATCGAATTATTTCAACTACGACGTTAATTACCAGTAAAATATTACTAATCGTCACTGATGTATTGTCAACATTAATAATTAATTGTCAGCCCTGGAAGAGTACAAGAAAAAGGTAATTTACCACGAGTCAATATCTATACTGTGCCTTAGTTTATTGATATTCCACTCTAGAACTGGTCCAATGGTCTAGTTGCCAACTGTTGTTTAACGCTAACTGATACTATGCCAGTACTCGGCCGTTTGTCAATTTCACCACGGGCGGAACTACCAATGATTACCCTACTTGTCCAGACGCCCGGAAAGCTCGGTTGCGATTTTTATCGGAACAAATTTTTATCTGGATAAATCCTTCCCGGATGGTCTACCATCAAAGACCAAGCCAGCGCGCGCGGAATCAAAGTAGAATTTTCCCTTTGATTTCAGTGCTGCGTCTAAGTACTGCCTTATCAACGGCTGCCGCTGATTAATTAGATAATTACACGACGATTTACGCAATGCGGAAGGGCGCGAGTGTAAAGAAATTGGGTTACCATTTTGTCGAAATTTTCGATCCCCATAATTAGCGCTCGAAAATTGAACCGACGATAAAGGCAAAGAGATGCATGTTGGCTCGATTGCTTTGCGAAACAAATCATTCGTGAGATTATGTTAATATATTTATTTGGATAGCCCGGGTTCCGATTGACCGGTGATATATTTTAAAACAACAAATTTCTAGCGCACCGCGCCTAAATGCGCACAATTAAATTCGATCAATTAAATGACGTTTTCGGTGGGGTAACGCGTAATTAAATCCAGTTTATCGCCGAGCATAAAGTTTGGAAAATTTCATTTCAACTATAGCCTTGCTTCAATTGAATCCGACAATTTTTAGATGGAGAGTGGACAAATAAATATATAATACATTATTTAATATAAATAAAGCTAGATATTATGGAATGAGAAAATTAATGAAATTTAACAAAAAAAAAAAACAAAAAAAAAATCGACAGTAAATAAGTTATACTTATACACGTGCCAACGAGATAAATAAATTGATCGGATTCAATGTAATTCAACGTTTTTATCGAGTTAAAACTGTTGGGATAAATCCAGAAACCCCACCTTGGTGGATTCATAGGTAAATTATTATAATGAAATCCTTCATTATGTTCGAGCAACTCGTGGCTCTTTCGCGTGTAGGTGGTCCTTATATTGTGTGAATGGCTATCAGTCGCATGGAACTCTTGGTAGCTGTAAATCCTGCCAATCGTTCCTCGGCTTAGGATATACACCATTAACCAATTGGCAGGAGGTATACAAATTTGGAAGTATTCAAAAATCTCCAACTTCCTGTACTACATTTGCCATTTTTCATCGACAAAAGTGAGGTTTTAAATTGGGATAATATGTATCGTCAATTACTGATAACACGAATAATTCGTGATATGAGGAGAAATGATTCTTCAAGTGGAATATTAAAAAATAGCCGCGTCCGTCGAGTTACTGTAAGAAAAACTTTTCAGACAAGTGTTTTGGTTAAATTAATGGCATAAGAATGTATTTTAATTTAGTTTATGCATTTAGTTTATGCATTATGAAATAAGACAATTAAATGTATTATTATACTTTGTAAAAGTGTAATTATTACAAATAAAATAATTAACTGCACGAGACCCGGGTTCAAATCTTGACGTTAAACTCTTTTCTTTTTTTTTCGCTTAAATTATTCCGCTAGATTACATCCGGACTAACTTTTAACGTAGTCTGACTGGCTGTGTCATATTATTGTCGATATTATTGCCGGAGTATTTTTTTCCACGGAGATTTAGGGAAGAAAGACGGCGGGAGTCGGCATGAATTGTGAACTTGAAAGAGACGCGAATGCAAGAAAAGCTGAAATTCAGTGTAGCTGAAACCACGAAAGCTCCGTTAGCGATTGCGGTCAGCAACTCTGACTAAGTGGTTAACGTATGATATTTATATTTGGCATTTCAAAGCGTAGCGTCCATTTCAACAATTTTTTGTGCATCGAATAAACAATTGTACGATGTAATGTAAGATTAAATTTCATTAAACAATTATCGAGATTAATTTTCAATTCAACGGGGCTAAAACGAATTAAAATTTTTCGTAAATTTGCTACACGTAAAATAATACATCCTTTCGCCACGAAAAAATTACGAACGAAGGATAATTAAATTAATAAGTGAAGGATAAATAAAAGTAACAGTGACAAAAACTTCTTTTGTGAAAATAACTTTACGTTTTCCAATGACCTCGACAATTTGAAATAACGCTATTTAACTAAAACACTTATCCCTTATTCGACTCCTTTCATTAAGACTAACCAAAACCATCCACTTTAAACAACTTTCATTTACTCAATTTTTCTCTCCACCATCCAGCGAGTAATACTGGCATCCAAAAAAAAAAAAAAAGAAAAAGAAATTCTTTCTTTATTTCCACTTTATGAAAACCGACATTAATCAGGCGAGGATGTTTTTATCACAAATAACTCGACGTATCTCGTCCGAGGGGGAAGGGAGTGGGGAAGGATCGGAAAATGTTTTTGCCAGCCCCCAAAACTCGACTTAACGCCCGCCATATACAACACTTAACTCCGCGCCAAATTGTCACGTGTCTTGAAAATTTAACGCCACGTACTCGGGCTTGTCGAGTAGGTGCTGGATATTCTTTATCGCGCACAAAGGACACAATTGTTCCCCGGCTGAGACCACTCCAATGTTATCCCGAGACCTACAACCACTGTTGGCGCGGGGGGAAACGGAACCGGGCAAAGTACTCTGCGCATTGCTGCGCTTGTCCGACAGATTGATACAACAGTAACCCTCCGAATCGACGTACGATTGGCTCCGGTCGACCGCTCCGGACCCGGTCGAGGGACAGCGGACCCGATGAACCGGTACCGGTTCGGGTCCGGATGGACCGGTACTGGTTCCAACTGGTCCGGACGCCCGGAGACCGGGACCGTAACTTGATGAGCCACCGGAACTTCCGGTCAGCGACTTGGGGGTGCGGTAACCGCCCAAGACCGCTCGCGATGGTCGACTGGAGGTCTTTAGGATGGACCTTGGATCGCGATAGTCGAGGTAATCAAAATTTTGTTGCTGCACAGTTTTGTCGCGGTGCGGCAGTTGCTGTCGTTGCCGTCGGTGGTTTGTGGCGCGTACCTCTATTGTTGGTTGCGCGGGGTGGTTCGCGTAATGATGATGATGATGATTATGTAACTGCGAATACGACAGAGAATCGGCCTGGTCCTCGTACAGGATCACGGTGCCTTGGCTCCTGGTGTGGGCAGGGTTGTCGGCCGGGGGCCTGCCCGGTCTGCCAGGCCTGACCTCCGGCGTCGCCGCGGCCATCCCGCTCGCGGCCTTGCACGGGAAAAAGTTTTGCACTTTCCTCTTGTGTCTGCAATTTGAAAGAACGATGATATTTATTTCTCCGTTACGCTGATTTTGCGTGGTACACAGGGCAAGGGGAGAGTGGGAGGAAGATGGCAAATTTTTTGCAGAAAAAGTTTACCGGTTTGGCATCGTACTTGCGGGATGTCAAAATTTGTCATTTCAATTGAATTCGTAAAGCGCGATCGTTAATGTCCTGAAATCAGGAAGGAGCATGTTTTTACCTGTCACAGTTTGTTTTTACCTGACATCTATATAATAGGAGTACAAAAACTGGGGCGCATTCGGGTGCAACGTTGCGTCCACATTTCAGAATCAATCGGCGAAGAATTTTCGGAGATTTAAGATTTGGAACGAACTTAGGTTTTTATTTGTATAGATAATATTATAATGTTACTGAATATTGATTTTTAAACAGTCTATCGTCTGGATTTGATATAATTAAAAAATTGTTGGTAAAGATGGTCTTGTGATATTCTATAAAAGGTTATAGTTGGTTTATCTTAAAAACAACTTTGATAATTATTTGTTATTTAATTACAGAAATGCTGAAATATTGACACAAAAATATGTTCGATCAATATCCTCATCTCTCTTTTACGCTCTTGTTATAAAATATCATTTTAAGTATTTAATAACATTATAAATTTCAAGTTTAATGAAGAAGTTATTATTTGTTGACTAATACAATACTTCGTCAATATTGATTTCTTAGTTTGTTCGTCACAATACTCCGTGTTTTTGTATTTCCATTATACTATGAAGTTTAATTAAAAATATAAGCGCAAAGAAAAAAAATTATTCGATTAAAAAGTTGATATTAAAACTTTCTATGAGTATACATTAACTTGCTTTAACAACGGCAATTGATTATTATAATTTTTCATTTGCTATTATTAGACTGAAGTGAATTTCGTCGAATTTGAATGGATTCTTAATTAATGCAAAAAGCTATTAAATTGAAAATTGATATTAAATCAAATGCACGCTTCATTAAAAGTATAATTTTAACTATACTAATAATATACGCGATTTACTAATAACACACTGAAGAACAGAACTATAAAAATCATTTTGGAAGCTTAATATAAAACCATATTTGCAAAACAGAAAAAAAATCATATAACACCACACCAAAAATTGTAGTGAAAATAAGGTTATTTTTTTTAGTATTGTCAACATGGATTTAAATTAAGGTTACGCAACAATAATTTATAAATTCATATACTGAAAAGAATTATGGTATTACTTGTTACTGTATTATATATTAACTCCGGAATAATACATGTATTTATTATATAAATGTGGAAATTTATAATGTATAGTCATATTCTTCTTAATATGATATAGTATTTAAAAAAATGTTAGATAAAAATGACATTATCGAGGAATCGAACCCGCTAGCTTACAGTCACAAGTCACATGCTTTACCATCAATCTACGCCACCGCCTGAAACATATATTCATCTTTGTTAAAGTCTGGTGTCTGACTGTGACTAGGGGCGTGGCTTAAGTTTCTCCAGTCACGCATATTTATGAAGTATATAGAAGAAAAACTATTTTTTTTTCTAGGGCAGCTCAGAATGGTGGAAAAGGTCGCGACTGGTGACTGTGCCCGTATACCTTGGTCGTGTTTTTGTTCTAATATATTATTATTTCAGTGTAGTTGATTGGCGGGATCGAATTACACAAACGCATTTAACAGTATTGGTCGCGCTATTAAGTAGGACACTATTCCGCTCAATGCAAATCATACCATAAGCTGGGTTTTCAAATAAATCCTTTGTTTAACAATTTTACGCTTCGACGGAAGGACCGTGAATAGAAATTGGATCGTTTTCATGCAAATCAAACAAGCTGTTATTTTTTGCCAAAATAAATATTTATTGAATTTGCCGAAAAAAAAGCGAATGCGCGCGGTTAAATTTCGTTTTTTGTGCTTTGCTTTATTTGCCTCTTTTTTTCCACTCTGAGGTTGAAATTCGATTTTTTATTCAGCCGCGCTTTTGTTTTAGAAAACGGAAAACGAAGATGTGACAGTCGCGAAGATTGACGTCACCGCGAGCGAGGCAAAATATTAATCTAAAAAAATAACTTTGTCACGATAACTTGCCGAAATCTGAAAATCTGATGTGCTAATATAAAAAATAACAAAAAAAAAAATAAATAAAATTTATGTTACTATAAAAAATAACTAAAAATATTATTTTAGCCTAAATCCAATGATTTAAATAGTGTAAATGGAAATTTTTTTTAATTCTACACTTAAATGATTTGTTAATATACCTAATAGTCAAGATTTCAAAAATTATATATAATTTTTTTCTTTTCAAAATAGTGTTATGAATCGAAAATTCAATTTTCTACTCCTTAAAGAGTAACACTGTAAATAATTTCGCGCAGTCGATATAAGAAAAGACGTTATTTACCATTTTAAAATATTGTTCTCTTAAGCAAACCGGTCAGGTGCGCGTCAAAAGTGCGTTATAATCCACTTCAAAGAAAATCAGCGATTCATTTCTCTCCCGTTATTTGATATTCCTTTGTTTGCAAAAAGCCGAGTAGAGTCATTTCGAAATCCGACAACGATCAATACCCGTGTTATGTTTTGCCCACCTGCACGCCGACGAAAACAAACTAAACAGCAATTCGAATCATTTTTATGCGCCGGATCAAGGGGCCGGAATTTAATATTGGAATTTTTGGACGAAGAAGTTACGACCCGCGTCTTGTAACGTTGCACAAATTTCGCGAAAATACGCTATCTCGGAAATTTGTGTGCACGTAAGATTACAACTGGCTTATTTAATACTGGCAGCGCGCGAGCTCGCTTTGAAAATATGACTTTTTGCAGCGAATGGTTTCGACTTTACCGGGCACAATGCGAAATTAACACCGTCGCATGTGAACCCGCGTTATTAAGTATGAAATTTCGCCGTGAATGACGTACGCTGGTTGCATAAAGTTTACACCGTTGCGGCGTTAGTTTTATAATCGCATAACTTTAGATTAAAGTTTTTGGTTTAAGTTTTACAAAATTACACGAGCGCGTTTATTGTTAAATTAATACAGGACGATAATTATTTTGGTACGTAATACGAAAACTTTTGGTGTAAAATTTGTATATGAAGACAAATTTTGACAATTTTACGAGTAAAATTGCAACGAAAAAAAGTGTTTTTTTTTTAATGGTTGGTATCATATTAGTTCTGTTAACACAACTCGTCTGACTAGTTTAAAGTGTAGGTTAGGCCATGCCCCTTTCATATTCACTCTAAAGTTTGACAAAGATCAACATTTTCTCAGGATGCGGCATAGAGCAGTGGTAAAGGACGCAATTGGTAATTGTGAGGTGAACGAGTTCTATTCCTTGATTACGACATCTTTTCTAATACTCTTTTTATATTATATAATAAGGAATATTATAAATCCACATATATATCTTTGAGTTGTTGTATAAAATATAAAATATATGTATAATAAATTAATCTCAGTGTGCACTGATTATCAAAAGGTGCACTTTTTATTTTCTTAAACGCAATAAAACTATGTATAGTACTAATTTGTATTATTTAATAATTTCAAATTAATTTCAGTATCATATGGTACATTTTCGTGTAATATTTTCTTGAATGTGTGGAATAATTTATACCTAATCTGATAACAAATTTAAACGCAGGACCACATTTCATCTCGGTTTTAATTTAATGTTTACGTATAAATTTCAATTAAAAGTAAATCCACTAATAAAATATAAAGACCCTTAAACTTTATCCCTCTACATATAAAATGAAGTTCAAAAGTACATTTTATTTTGCATTTGGAATATTTCACTAAAAAGTGCATAATTAATTCAAATACATCATTGAAAAGTATAAATGAAGCGAAAAATATAAAATTTACAGTTACTTTGTTGACAAAAGTTACATCAAACGTATAAAAATAGTTTCTTTCACTTTAACGTAAGGGGAATAATTTATGTTAATAATTAGCAATTTTTCACAAAAAAAACTTATTACTAAGATAGTAATTTCTCAAATTTTACAAGTATATCACCAGTTTACTAACAATGTCGGTAATATTTTATTAATCTTTCCTCTCCGTGCAACGAAACGCGCCTTTTTACACTCAAGAATGTAAAATACCTTCATTATTATTTATCCGAACATAAAATGTGCTTATTATATATAAATCGAAAATGTTGTTCGCGCATTATTTTATCGCGAGAATAAATTATGCATCCATCATGACAAGTGTTCTGCAAAATGCGTTACATCTTTAAAAATACTGCTCATGGGTTACTAATACATCGCGAAAACAAGCAAATTAAATGGTTCAATTAATTTTTATAAAGCGGTAAACACAAACCGCACAACCGGGTGTAATATTTCGCGAAAATTCAACAATTTACACGACGCTTTCTTGAAAGCACCCACGAATGCTCGAATTACAATTTACATATCGCCGAGAGACCTTTTTTTTCGCAATTCCCTTTCATTCTGAAATAATTGAATTATTAAAACAATTTCGTGGAAAACACACGTACATTAACATTTAACATTAAAGCTTGACAGCATTACGTTTTAACGGAATGAATTATGTATTGTTTTAAAATGGTTTCCTTGAGGGAAAGATTACGTATTTTTGCGGAGACGGTATATTTTTATAAGTCGATGAAATTTATGGTATGAAATCATTGTTTGATCAGAATTCGCTCAACGAGACACAAAAAAAAAAACAAAAAAAAAACAAGAAGTAAACGAACTATATTAACATGAAATAAATAAAAATTCAATAATTATAAGCGCCTATATTTTATTATGGAAATCCCGAGGATAAAATGCGCCCGAAATGAATAGGACGAACAAAAAACGAGTGCTTAAAAGAAATTTCGTGGAGCGTATAGTAAAATTGTTACACGCCATTCACACCGCCTCGGTGTAAAGTGAACTTGAATGCGTACAAAATTGAAACTCCGGTATAAAAGGGTGACACCTTATCTGCCACTGTTTTCGCTCATTCCATTTTACTCAAACACACCCCTGCTAACAATTTAACGGATACGCCCTAAAGTGTCGAAAAAAAAGCCTTGTAAAACAAAGTGATTGGACGAGAAATATAACAATAATAATAACAATAAAAAAAATATTGCACCCAAAAGAAAAAGGGAAAGGAAACAAGGAAACTACAGTGCCGAGGAAAAGCCAATCGCCTTACCCAAAAACGGGCTATAATACGTGAAAGATTAAAACGTCGAAGCGTAACGCGGCGGTATCCTGAGAGTCGAATACTCGCACGTGGCGCTGTTCGACTTAAAAACACCGTCGCATACGAAAAGGGAGGGATGAGGACGAGCGATGGGGGGTGAGTGGGGGGGTGGGGGGGAAGGGTAGGTAGGGCGCGCGGCGACTTTGGACGTGGATTTCTTGCAAATCTTTACGTTCGCTTCCCCGTTCGAATTCCTTATCGCTACAGAGGTCGGTATCCTATTAAATTTTAAACGACTCGCAGTCGCTGGAAAAAGTTTGAAATACCTTTGTAAACTCATTTCGTATGCGATGACGCTTTGGGTACTTGGACCCGGCGCTTTTTTCGCCCCCGCCGTAAGTCCTTCGACCCTCGCTACTTTTTCCTTACTTTCCCGGGCGGATCCTTCCTTCGCCCTCGGCGAGGCTTTCCCCCATGCCCCCCCCCCTCCTCTTTTCCCCGTTCAAGTTCGTGATTTGGAATTAAAAATGCAAAAATCGCGAATGATACGGCTGGGCCGAGCTGGCGCCACGCACAAAGATCATCGGCGATATTTGCTCGTTAGTTTATGTTTACCGGCCCCTCCGCGTTTCACGTTTCGTAAAGTCAAATATAGCCGGCGAGTCCAAGGAATTAACGTAAGTACAATCAAGAGCGCGCAAACACGCTGATTATTGTTTAAACTGCTCGCACAAACGAGCGATCAAATCGACCCGATCGTTCGACTGCAAGGGATTCCCACTGTGGAAATAATCCCCGCGTGGTTTTTTTTTTTTTAAAAGGGAATCACCTATCCCTAAACTCACCGCGACGACTCCTTTGCCGGGGTTAGGGGGAGGGCGAAAGAATGGGGTCGGGCTGAGCGCGCCGCGAGAAATAACTTATGAAACGGCACTTGGTCCGATGTAAATCAGCCACGGGGTTGTTGGTACACAATTTATGAATATCGGGAAAGGAGCTTGTTTCAAACGGTCATTTTTGTTTGATTACTTTGTATGGTCGACGCTTGTTAAACGATAACGGGACGCTGGTGATTTATATTAAGTTTCGATCGTGTTTTTGATTCACTTTGTTTATGCCAATTGCGACCATTCTGCGTGATTTTGAACAAAAATTAAGTAATTTATCGTTATGACGTTTTAATTATATAGTAGCTATATAATTGACGTTTTAATTATATATTATTATTATATATATTATATAACGTTTTATATATTTTAATTATATAGTAGCCTTTATAGCCTTTATATTTGAAAATTATTCGGGGATATTTGTAAATTTATAAGTTTCTTTGTAATATGACATAGTAAAATATGTATGATACATTTGACAAAATATTAGAACAATATATTGTCAAGGAATGGAATCTGTTACCTTATAGGCGCTACTAGCGCCCTCTAACATCACTATGTAGTATATACAGGCCACGGCCCTCTCATATTCACATTAAAATTTGACAAAGACTAATATAGTTCCAAGAGGCGGCGTAGAGTAGTGGAAAATGACGTGAACTATGAATATCAGATAACGAGTTCTATTCCTTGGTCACATTTTTCTAAATTTTTTTAAATATAATATTACAAGGAGTACTATATGGATACACACACGTGTTAATGAATTTCCCTTAGTGTGGGAATAAAAATGTAATTAGGGTTAATTGAATAATGTATTCCTGATTTTATTTAATTATTTATAAAACAGTAATTATAACCGACATTCATTAAATATACTTTAAAGCACGGATATGTCATAAAATGTAATTAAATTATGTCTCTTTTTAGCCAAGCAATGAAGTCGTTCGACGTATTGCATGTTTATAATCAACTTATACCTAAATGCTGCATCTAACATTGTATTTATACGTAATCTAATTTGTATATTAATGCTTCATTACTGTCGGATTATGATATGAGAGGATTAGACATCGATTTATTATTAATTATTATATAATTATGCATTTCGGTGAAACGAGAAATGTATCTCCATTGTAATATTTTCATAATTAACTCGATAAAAGAAAAAAAAAATGAATGAAATATCTGCCGGATTTCAAATATTTTTTAATTATAGTCGAAGGAAAGAATGTTGTTATAAAAAAATTGTGCTCGAGAGCCTCGAACCCAAGCCTCATAACTTTAAGCAACATATTTAAATTAATAATTGTATAAACAATTAAAAGTTAAACACGAATTATTATTATTATTATTATTATTATTATTATTATTATTAACATTGAAGTATGTACATAAAAGTATAGAAAATATCGCGAATATTAATACATTTTACATTAAATTTGAAATTACTTTTCCTTGTACACATTTATACTGCTAATAATAAAGATGAAAAATGTCTACATCTTTAAAATAACACCAAAGGTAGTAATATACTGCGCAACGACTTTTCTTAATGATTATTCCGATATAAAGGATTCAATTAAATTTGTTTGATGTTTTCTTTTGAGTGTGTTTTAATCGAATGTTTGCGTTAGTTGAAATGTGTATAAACGAGATAGAATTGAATATTTCATGGACTGATATTATAATAGCCTTTGTTTCCTGCACTGTACAATAGTTAAAAAAAAGTCATAGACCGTTCTATTACCAAAACGATCGCGCTTGTTATTTTTAAAACGCGAATGTAAAACGCCCGAGCCGCTATTTTTCATTTAAATATATTTATCAAGATAATGCACATTGTCACAGAATATTACATTAAATATACGATATGATTTATTTGACTTCCTCGAATGATATAATATTTTTTACCGCAACCTTTTTTTTCCCCCCTCTCCGTATGATTAATGGCACAACTTTTACACTGGGACAAACTGATTATCTGAAAAACTGAAAAAGATAATATCTCTTTTTTTATCCATCATGATTGTGATATAAGTAGGTTGATAACGCGGAGAAATTTTTAGTTTTTGCCGGTTATTTATTGTCACGAGAGATTTATCGCGGATCGAAATAAATTGCCGCCATCGTTTTCTCACGTTCCTTTTTTTACCTCTTTCCTATAATCAAGTTTATAACTTTTAATTATCTAAAACCAGTTGTTGCGTTTCAGTTTAGAAATGGAGGTATCGAAATTTTTGAAATGGAAATTAACTGCCATTGCGCTGTTTTTCCTCACTTTATACCGAGAGAAATTTATTAATAATTGCTACTATATTTTAAAATAAGTTGAAAATATGTGCGCAGTTGTAGCATTTACTGTAATATAATGTAGCATTTAAAAAAAAGTATTGAGGAAAAAAGTGATCAAGGAAGATAGGTTTTACTTCACAAATATCCGTAATTGAGGAAACTCGGGTCACGCCCTTTTCACATTGACACCAGAGTGTAACTAAGATGAATATCTTTTACTTTTTAAAGTGGTGGAAGTGTTCGACTAGTGATTGAGAGGTGACGGATTCTATTTGAATAACATTTTGTTCTAATATATTATTTTAAATACTACATCATACTGCAAATGACAAGTTCTTGTTTTAATTTTTTTTCAATGTATAATTCACTATTATTCTGCAATTAGAGAATTTATTTTAATACAATTTCAAAGAAATATTATAGTTAAAAATTCACGTCACATTTTTTTTAAATTATAAGATTTTCATCCAGAGTCAGAGACTATTAAAGTGTCTATAAAAAATAATGACAATGAAATAAAAAAAAAATAATAATTTACTAAAAATAAGTTAGTGACAATTTTAATAATAATAAAAAAAAAAAGACACTGTCAAGTGCAGGGGTATCGACGCCGCGTTATAATGTAAACTTAGCAAAGTTCGATTTTTAAATAGCCGTAACAAAAGCAAACCATTTTTCAATGGCTCCGCCGTTCCGCGAACTTTTCGAAAAAACCATATGATTTATAAACCAAAAGTTGAAGTTAAAAGTCTGAATGTAGCCCACATTCGGGGGAATCAAAAACACGGATCCCGTTTGCACATTGCCCTGAATAATAACGAACGCGTTCAGAATGCATTTACTGAATAAATGGTCTGGGCTTTCACCCTCGCAGTGACAACTGCGAAATGAATCAGTATAAGAGAACGGGTTGGAATATCCGAGGAAAATTTCTCCTGTCGTCCGTTTTAATATCCGCCTTTTTTTTTAATTTTATTTTAACTGGGGCGAATAGATTGCGCAATTTTCTGACCAGCTTGCCGTAAACGGCTTAATTAATATTCTCAAGTATAAAATCTTATTGTTCGTCGATTGTTAACGAACGTGCCTTGGTATTGCAGTGGACAATTTTGGCAAACCATCAAAATGAAAATGAAATGTCAATTACCTTGGACAACAATGGCAAAAGATTTTCCAAAATTAATTAAATTAATATCTATAATCTAATAGTTGAACGACGACTATAATTTAGGTTTGCACGACTAGTCCGTACACTCCACACCAAAATGCTATTAGACATGGCATTGAATGGGTTTCCACATCTATATATATAAAAACCATACTATGAGTCAAAATGGGATCCTATAAATAAAAAACAAAGTGGGATCTTGCATGTGGTTTCCAAAGTAAAATTTCCACGTAGGACACGACACCGATGCTTTTTTACAGGGGCATAAAAATGTCAAAAGTCGTTGGCCGCGCTTCATGACAATTGCGATTAGCATACCGTTTTGCCGCGTTGGTGCAGCCACGGGAGAGCCATTAAATTCTGTTTGTATTGTGCGGGTCAAGCATCAAATCCTCGGTCGTAAAATGAATAAGAAATAAGGTCGTGTACCGGGGGGTGGGGGGGGGGCGCACACAAGATTGTTTGCGAATGTCCTGTCTCCTTGGCCTTTTCATCAGGTCCACGTTAGTCGCAATAATTCTGTTTATGAACTTCTCGTCGGCCGCTTTTATTCCCCCCCACCGCCGTACCGCGCCGCTTGTTTAACTTCTCGTGTCCAAGTTATCCTTTACGTCACTCTCAACCCGGCCAACTAAATGTATTGCTACCGAGCTCTGAATCCAATTTAATCTCGATGCTGAAAGGAACGTTTCACATCAGTTTTCACTTTGTCCCGCTGTGTATAATATTGCTGCGCGATATCAGCGAATTTATTTTTCTGAATCACTCTCGGCGCTTGCTCGCGAGGAGGAAGGCTTGGCTGCCTGGTGTTTGCGAGATTTTAAGGATTCCACGCGGCTGTGTTGCGCTTATAACGGTGCGCTTTCGTCGTGGATCCTTTCAGACAAGGTCCTCTCGCGATTGTCAAAGTTATTTTGATTTTGCTATACGTCCAATTATGACGAATGAAATGCGAGGATTTTCTCTCCTCCCCTCCACCACCCCATGCAACATGGATCTTGGATTCAGACGACACAAATGTAAATATTTGACAGTGCTACAATTTTACTGTATCGTTCCGTGAATATCGTTGAAGCATTTCTGTTAGGTTGTTAAATTTTTGTCAAAAAATTGTGGATTTGAAGAAGTGTGCGAAAAATGTAAAGTGTTTCTACTCTTTAGGAACTACACTGAGAAAAAAATTGGGATAAAAATTATTATACTAAATGTAAAAAGAGGGACAAATGACATCTTCTTGTCTTAGTTAATATACAGTTTAAAAGATGTTATAAGAAAAATGAACATTTTTATTATACTGTACCATAACAACTTGTACAATACTGATAATCTCTTTTAAAATGTATTTTAAATATCACAAGAATCGTAATTTGTCCCCATTTTTACATTTAGTATAATAATTTTTATCCCAACTTTTTTCTCAGTGTACGCTTCTATTTTTTATGAGTTAAAAATATATACTTATGTATACTGCTGATTCCTTCAAATTAAACATTCTTGCAAATGATGTTAAGATGGCCCAAAACTCCCCGAATTTTAGAAGGAAAAAATCTCTGGTACTAATACAAAATCAGCTAATATATCTGGGTTATGTAGACGAGAGATATCCTATTTTATGATACGACCTGTTATATCAGATAATTTTAATCCACAATTTAATGATGGCGCCATCTCTTGTCAGACAGTGAAGACTTAATTGTAAACCTAATATAATTTAAAGAAGATACAAAAATAACAATACATACATATTCGAATACAAGAAACTTATTAATTGAATTAATAATTTTGCATTGATTTGAATTTATGCAAATACATAAATTTAATAAATAAATATATACTGCATTGAACTACATATTTATTAGTTGTATGGCAAGTATATAAAATATGGAAGGATCTGGCATAAAACTGGGGCACGTAAAGCTGTATCATGGATAGAAGCACTGAGGAATCAATAAGATTGTTAACGATTTTAATACAATAAATGATGCATTCTAACTTGCGCCTATCGGCCAAGAAGTCAATATTGAATTGCTCGTATAAATATGTGTTGGCGATACCACCAGGAGGATAAGAATTGTTCTTTTTAAGGTACAAAAATTTGGAAAATTTCCTCTGACAAACTTCCAAGCGGTGTTTACTGTTTGGATTTCAAACCTTACGCCAACTTAGGCCTCGCTGAGGAAACAAACAGAAACGTTATACTATTAAAACTGACAAATATTATTAAAAATAATGGTATTAGTTAATTATATTTCTAAAAGTAAATTTCACTTTTTTTTCAATTCAGTATTATAATCATTATTGTTATACACGTATATTATTCATTTTTTTCAAATATTTTTCTTTTGAACCAAAAAATTTAGTAAAAAATTAGTTTGACTATCGATAAATTTTCTTACAAGAGTTTTCACAGTGCTGAGTTAAGCAGATGTAAATGGGCAATTAAATTATTTAAATAAGCAGTGAGAAATATTTGTTTCTTTTTTATAAGAAAGTAAATGAGAACTTGAATAGAAACATTCATTATCGATTTTATTTTGCGGTCTTAAATTTCGTTCGATCAATTTGACTTGAGAGTTTATCGCCGACGTGCGGTTGTGCTATTTTTATAAAATCATTCTGAAGAAAAGGGAGCGGAATTTCCTTAAAGCATGCGATATTCCGATTTGTTTCATTAATTTTTAGATGGTCAATAAAAGTAGAATTTTTTAATTCCAAAAATAAGAAGAATGGTATAAGAAAAATTGCGATTTAATTCTGTAATTCTACTTGGGGTTTTCTTTTTCTTAAATTTTTTTACCAGTAATTTCGTCGCACAAAGGCGAGAAATTTCAGTTCGAAAAGTTGGATATGTCAGTTTGGTAGTCGTAATTTTAAATAAAATAGAACGTCTCGTTTGCTCAAGAATGCTAATATGTTATTAGAAAATGTCAAATGTCTATTTTATCCCACACCATCTGAATATAGAACGTTTTAATAATATTGAAAAAAAATGTACTACCATTTTTGGCCACAAAATAATCAGTTTTATTTAAATTGCATGTAAATACTATTTTATTTAAATTGTATACATAATCGATGCCTCATTTTGTACGGTTCAAACTGATTTAAAATTATTATTTATAGTAAAGAAATGTCAAAATTAATTTAAATATTTTTAATAAAGAGTTTTAAACTTTTGTTCAACTAAAAAGTAAAAAAAACTTATACTCTTATTTATTATATTACAAATACTAATTAACAATAATTTATTTGTAAAGTATACAGTTTCAAATGATCATTAAGAATCATTAGATGATAACAAAATGTGAACTTATGTTATCAAATATTGACTATTATGTAATCATGATGTGATCAAAAATGGTCAATATTTGATCATATATAGTCTCATTTTATGATCTTCCAATGACCATTTTATTACGTCAATTTTGATCATGCTCACATTATTACGTCAATTTTGAGCATGTTTACTTTACTCGAAACTTAACACGTGCTTTATTTAATACTAAAAATTTAAACTACGCCCTATCAAACGTTACTCCGGCATATTTCGTGACACGTGAAGCTAAATCTTTTACAGTATACAATTATTCGGTGTGTTACATTTAACACCTATTTAATTCCATACTTTAATCTCATATATTCGTAACATTGTACACTAATAGCAAAGGGAGCATTCAGACAAATAAGATCCGAACTAAACGGACTGTAAACTGGCAACAGCAATACGCTTAAAAGTTAATCAATATTCCATCGTGTAAGTAATTAACGATGCAAAACACGTGGTTTGGCTGCGGAGTTGTAAATCAACAAATCGAGGTCAAAAAACGGAGTCGTTTGAAACCGAAGATTGAAACAGCGCCCGAGCGAATTCATTCGAATCGACAAAAACAATTACTTTTAATTGAGTTATTCAATCGCGCCAATTAAATATTTAAATAACATTAAACAACGCCCCGATGAAATTAGATAATTACATTAGTTCCTTTTCAAACGGCTCCGTTTCCCCGCGGCATATTATTTCTGGTACTTCTTGTTGCCCGAATCAATAATACACCATTCAAATTAGCCGCTACAAATATTGATTAATTACCTCGAATTTCCTTACAAATACCAAACTAAACAATAAACAAACATTTTTGCCCCCGAATAATTATAAACAAATAAACGGTAGTCAAACGTGTTTGTTCCCCCCCCCCTTTTTTTTGTTTTTTTTCCTTGTTCCTCGCGATAGTTCTGCGCAAACTTAGATGAACGACAGAAATTATACTCTTACGACC
The DNA here is from genome assembly GCA_022817305.1 of Leptoteleia sp. ZL-2020. Taxonomy (NCBI): domain Eukaryota; kingdom Metazoa; phylum Arthropoda; class Insecta; order Hymenoptera; family Scelionidae; genus Leptoteleia; species Leptoteleia sp. ZL-2020. The sequence goes on along the minus strand of JABFPN010000164.1, from coordinate 8,843 downwards.
CCTTAAGCAAATTATCCGGGGTTTGTTCAGCTTGTAATTACAATAATTACGTTTAATATCATACGTCGGATTTCATGACTATTCGAGAATGAACATTTGATACAGTGTAGCAGTTCGAGATTTAGCGCAAGGTTTGCTCGGAATTCGACGCAGATGTATATACGTTGCCAGCGCAGTAGACAATGGCAATGATGTAATTACGACCAGTTAGGGTAATATCTCGACCGGTGTATTGTACAGCCATTGGTATGCTAAGGGTACATAAACGTGTATTTTATTAGCCGACAGAAATGCCCGGTATTTCATTCCGCACTGTCTTTCAATTTGCCCGTCCGACGCCTTTTATTATTTATTGTAAGTTTTTCTCTCCTTCACCCTATTACAACCCTCATGATAGTAGAACAGAAAAAAGGCAATATGCTTCGGCGAAGATGTTTTGTGGAATTCGGACGAATATGGACAAGTTTTATGAATTGATGGAATTATAATGGCGGATATGTTTGTCTTTATATTATCGCCATATATATCACCCAGAATATATGTATCGTGGACTAGTGTTTTAGTATGGCGAATTGAAACAAACGTTTGTTGTATATTGAGGGAAATTTATTAGCTGCGGTTACTATATTTTATGAATTGTATAGCATAGTATAATGTTACAAAAACATTTATAAACTAATATAGTATAGTATAGAATTTTAAACAATTATTTTAAACAAATTTACTTATTAAGGAATAGAACTCGTTACCTCATAGTCACCAGTCAAGTACTTTACCATTACTCTAAGCCACCACTTAGTGGTGGGGGGACTTTCTGTGTGAGTATCAGTGCCTGGACAAATTTAGGCCATGCCGCTCTCACATGTCAAATATTAGAGTTTGTCAAAGACAAATATTTTTACAGGCGATAGCATAGAGCCGTGGTAAAGCGAGTGACTGTCACCTAAGGTAACAGATTCTATTCCTTTGTAACGATATGTATCAAACATTTTTTTTTTCATACATACTATATCATATTATAGGGAATATATGATAAATGCACAAATATCTTCAAGTTATTGTACAATATAGTAGCAATTACTAATACATTCCTCCCTCATTATAGAATGAAGATTCACTGTAAAATTTAATGAGGAATACGTGAAATTTTGATGCGAATATCGAAGACCAGTGATTAATGGGAAAAATTTCGTCTAATGAGGTGGTATTCGAAAAAAAATTGTTGGCAAAAAAGTCGTAATAACGAGACAATCCAGATTGTAAAGATGAGTAATAAAAGTTTTTTTTAGTTTATTAAAATTTGATATTCGACGTTCTCAGTGCGCGCTATTAAATGTCAGGGAATTTCAATCAATATGTAAATTTACTATATTCAAAGGCAAATTTTGTAGGAAATATGCAAATACGCAAAAAGAACATTGTACAAAAAAAAAAAAATTCAACAGAAGATACGATAATACAAATTACTTGCGTTTTATTTATTTGCTTATTTTTTTTCTCTTTTCATGGAACCTATCCCCGGTGAAGTCAACTTTAAATGTTAATAAATATCATACAGGAAACGTCTGTTGATAACGTGTACCAAATATTTCAGGAATGCCCCGAAAAAGTGAAAAAAAGACGCGAAGCATTTAATTGGGTGAAATGCAGATTAGATGAAATTGATCGAATAAATATTCTCAAAAATATTGCATTACAGCGAATGCATGTTTTTTACTTGAAACGTATTTTCTATTCAATATTTCAATAAAAATGTCTCGTTTTAAAGCAAAAGATTCACATTTTTATTTTCTTTGAGACGAGAAATAACCTTTTAAAGAAGAATCATTTTATTGTAAACAAAAGTAATATCAATCATAATAAAACTCGGTTAAACTTGAATAAATTTAGTTCTCTGCCCTGTGAAAGGAACTCTAAAAGAATTATCAAATTTTACGACGGAGCAAATAAATAAAATCAATTATTATATTCGCGGAAGAAAGGAGAAAGCCCAGAGAGTTGAAGAATTTATAAATTTCAATTTAATCAGCATAAATTACCGCAATAGATATGCAAGTAAAGTAAAATAAATACAGCTAAAGTAGACATAAACATTATCACATTCGTGGAATACAATTACCACATTTATTAATACAATACATCACCGATACCTAATCCATAAGCAACAATCATTTTAAACGCTCATTCCTCCCAACTATAATTAAAGTTTCTCTAAAGCTCGATGAATATTTATCATTGATTATAGTAGTTCGATTGCTTATCGCAGCCCCATTCTCATCAATAAGCATCAACTCGCGATTCAGCATCCACCTTGCTACCCTCCCCTTCTCCACCCTGCCGCCGCTTTCCTTCCATTATTTTCAATAAATTGGAATCGAAATGGAATTAATAAATATAATCCTCACCAGCCAACAACGAGCGCCAAAATTTCCATCGATCAACCGCCCCGATAGATTCAGGGTAACAAAGTATTCAGCAAGATCCACATGGATTTATTATCATCATCATTTTTATCTATTTAGATCCGTCATCCATCTATTCCCAACCAATCTATCAAAGATTTATAATTATTTCAATAAAAAACAATTATGCTCTGTGGACCATACGAGAGAAATAGGACTTCTTCGGGATCTTCGGGATCTATGGGCACCTGAATTGCCGCTTCACCTGAAGTTGGCTTTTAATAGATTTATCCTTCCATAAGTTCAACTTAAAAAAAAGAAGAAGCAATTATACAGTTGCGATGGCGTTTCTGACAAGAGACCCTATGGGAAATTGCCAGAGTCGACCTACGGGGCCGATTATGGCCCAGTAGTGTTAGCCAGACTTTGGTAAACAGATAGGTCCGGACTGGTTTGAGCATGGTTATTAAAAAAACTGAAGCTAACCAGATATAAGACATATCAGGCAAAATGTCAACGCCATAGTTGATCCAGATTTGAACCAGTACTGGGGATTTAAAAACATTGTTCAATGCAAGACCAACGTTGGGTGATTACTGGTAGGGTATAGGTGTACAACTGGTACGTTTAGTTATAGGATACTGGTCCAGTGTTATTCCGTCACTGTACTGGTAATCAAATTTACTAGTACTGGTCACTCTGGTAACAGTACTGTACCAGTACTGGGTCTGTAGAACATTTCCTACTGGGGAGTCCAGGCAAAGATCACAATTTAACCAGGTCTCTCGTCGGGACCACCATTACATGCCCGCCCGTCACCCGAAACAATCGTTACCCGGGGACATTACTGCGTGTTTAAAGGCTTAATTAGCCGCAAGTTAAACGGACAAAAGTAGTCGCGGTGGCGCGTCATTAATTAACGGGCCGATTGGGTAAATTTGTTTTAGGGATCGGGCGCGGGTTACGAGCAATCGCAATGATTATGCCCAAGTATTGGCGTCGCGAAAACACGGCGATGCGTCAAAAGTCGAAAACCGGTGATCGAAGTGGCGTGTAGTTAGCGCGCCGACTAAACACTATGACTGACGAGCTGTCATCACCAATTATAAGCCATTCAAAGCCGCCCTGGGTTGAATTATCCGCAGACCGGCATCGAATCTCTCACGTTGCAGGATCCCCCGGCGTCATTCGCATCGGCCTGGGTAACAAAGTGGGAGGGGGGGGCGAGGATGAGGAGGAGGTGGGGGGAGGGGGGACACGTGAACACGAGTCAGAACTCGCCGCAACCCCGAGCGTCGTATTGCCCTCGGACGGTGTGTGTATGTGTATATATATATATATGTGTGTGTGTGTGTACATACCACTCTCCATTATCGAACCAATAATTCGGTATGGCGTCTCGATCCCTCAAGTACACCCGAAAGCCAAACTGCTCTCTCGTGTTCTCTCGGCGCTGGAATATTTTGAGCCCGTAATATATCCCGCGATTCCAAGTTACGTTAATTGAATTCCGCGCTTTCCACGTCGCCGATCCATTCGCAACATCGGGCCCCGTTGCGTCTATTAACGCCGCCGGTTATTAACGCCGTTTCATAATCGATGGATTTCATCGCGCATTCTGCATGTGGATTATTTTTGACCGACCAGAAGTAACATTGGCCCCGGAAGCGTCCACGACTTGGCTTCAGTTTGGAACGAATAATGATAGCGCTAATATTGGGCCTTTTTTATTAAAACAAGGCCACAGTGTGTTCCCCTTGATATTGGTTTTATAATATTTAGTTTCCAGATCGGGAGGTAATTTTCAGTTCAAAACTGTACCTGTTCCTTATTAATATTGGGTAATAAGTGGTATTTAAATAAGACTCTGCGACGGTTTCCAGGTCAGTTCCTGGTATAAGTTTCGGTTAGGTTTAAACGAGATTATACCGGATGCCTGGTTATGGTCATGGTCATTGCAATCTGTCCGTTGCTGTAATCAACATTAAGGTGCTTAATTTGGATACCTTGATAAAAGCCTGTCCCTGTTACAATATCATGGATTCCAGATCAAGGCCACTTTTTAGTTTTAGTTTCGTTATTGGCGGTTTTCGTCACAGCTATTATTAATATTGAGATTTTTAATGACTGCTGAACCAGACCAGTTGACTTGAGGAGCAGTTATTAATCGTAAAGGTGCGTGCATTGTTACCATTTCTATTTAGATTGACCGGGAATTGAGCGAGGATCGATTATTCAGCGTGCATCTGTGCTGGAGAAGGACTTGGGAAATAGGAGAAACTGAGATTTTGATCGGGAATATTGTATTGATCAGGGATGGTTGTGGGTGGTGATTAGAGACTGATTTTAGTTTGATTAAGACATTCTGATCACGATCTCCGATATGATGAGGGGTCAAAATTTGAAGTGGTCACCACTGGAATACTTTAAGGGGGTGGTAGAGGAGTAAGAAGTGAGCTTTTGCTTGTGTCGAAGAAATCTTTCAACAGATTCTATTTAAACATCTTTTGATTAAACTTCGATCAATCGTTTTTTTGTTTTTAGAAGCCAAAAACGGGGTTTTCACTACAATTTCTTGTGAGGACTTGATTAAAACCAGTTTTCTTGATTAAAATCTGAACACTCCTGTTTAGTATTTATCTACTGGAACTAGGTCAAATGGACACAAATGGTATACCGGCAACCGCACAAACTGATGAGTTATAAATAACGATATAAAAGTTATTAACGAGAGAAAGAGTTGGTATACTTTTTTTATTAATTATATAAAATAATTTATTTAATTCTAAGCAATCGAAGTTTCGTATATAAATTATTATGAAAATACAATATATATTCTATAGAATTAATCAATATGAATTTAAATACAAAAGTGGTATTTCCAAAAGCAAATAAGAATTGGTTTCAGTACATTTGTATTTATAATTTCAGTTAATAACCAATTGGAAGTATAAGTTGCTAACAAAAAAAAAAAAAAAAAAAAAAAAAAAAAAAAAAGACGAAGGGAGTTGTTAATTGAATATTGAACGTATAGTACTCAGAATATATTGCTTTCAGGATTAAACGTCTTTAACTAAAATAATAAATACCAACATGAAGGATATATTAACCTGAATAAGTTTAATTAAAATGAGACTTTGAATATTGCTCTCAGTAAATTTCAATTTAATTATGGCACTAACTAAATTATAAACGCAATTTAATATCTTATTTCAAAGGATCGATTTTACAGAATTTTTTAGATTAATTTCAGGTACAATTTTTCATTAAAATTACAGAATTGAATTCCAATAAAAATTCGTGGCATGAAAAGTAAATATGCTAATTGTATAATGCAGAAAAATGAAGCTTATAAAAGGTAGAAAACTAATCTGTTAAGAAACAAGGTTTTTCGTGTCAAATGTCAAACACAGCAATTGGAGAGCTGAATTATTTTCGTTAATAAAAAAGTATTACTTCAGTTATTTTATTTAAATCATCCAGATTGTTAAATAAAAATTATTCCCTCTACTAAACCAGAATTTTTCAACTTTTTTTTTATTTTCATTGCACAATGATTTTCATCATTTATTCTAATTACTGGACAAGCTTAGACCACAAAGTTAGACTGAGAGAAACTTATTATTTGTTACTATCACATCGCGACTGGTAACTGCAGGGTAACGAGTTCTATTCCTCACGACATTTCTTTCTAACATTGTTAAAAGCAATTTTTTTATTATCAATTAGTAATAATTTTATCTCGGTAACAATAATCGTGACTATATATACATTCAATACTCAAACTTCGACTGTTTCAACACAAACATATATTTTTCATCGCACGAATTCGAAATTAAACTCATCGATGAAGTTCTCCGAATTCCTTGATATTTTTTTCACGCCGACTTTTCGCGGGGCATTACCTTAAAACATGCGCATAACGAAACAGAGTATCATCCGGTTCGGGGTAAAGTATTTCTCTACGGAATAAATTTCGAAGATAAAGTGAGCAAGGCTGGAGAAGCGACCGGGGGAATGGAGGAGGGGTTGAAGGGGGAGGGGGGGGGGGTGAAATCGTTCGGTCCTTTTTCGCCTGGAAGCCCATAACTTTGACCGCGCGAATCGAGAAACGGCCTTAATGACAGCCGCTACGGGATATTGAGAAAAAGTGCAAAGTGTATACAGATTGAGATAATCCCGTGGACCGCAGGCGGCTAACATTCGTGTACGGCCACGCGAGGGTGCGAGATACTGATGCAATATCAGCAACATTAAAAGCTGATCCCGCACTTTGTGAACCAAAATTGAATTTTCACCGGACATAAAATGTCGCATTTTAGTTAAGCCATTATCCTAGTCCGGTCCTTAGTCTCTTATCTGTCGTTTTGCTTCCACTTTAATTTTTCGCTCTTACAGGCGCGCAAGTTTTGCCCGCTATTCTATTTTTCTTCTTTTTATTTTCTTTTTTCCTTTTTTTTTTTTTTTGTTCAACTCGCGCCTCGGATTTGCTGGCAATTAAAGTTCCGTTATTTGACGTTCAGTGGAAGGTTTCGATGATAAATAGATTTAGCGAAAAAATGTATTTATTTTATATTTTTCAATAATGAAAATAAGCGACGGCGAGAAACGTCACTTTGTGTAAAAATTTGTTAAATTGCAAAATGTTCAACGGTTTTAATTGTTATAACATTATTGCGATTAAATAATTTCGACGCGGGACGCTTTCGTTCTTGTTACATTAGTATTTAATTGGGACGCTAAGTTTTTAGGGAATTTATTAATCTTGTACAACTAGTTAAGCTATGGGTTTCCCTTTAAGTAGTTAAATTTACTCCTTTTTCTTCGTTATAATTATTTAATTCTGTCGGATATTAGAGCAAATTTGATTTCCCTTCTTTTTATTTAAAAAGCAGGACATTCTAATTATGGGATAATTGTATGACGCAAATTAAATTGAAATGCATTTCAGAATTTGAAATTGCCACTCGGAAAAATCCTCGTAATAGTCTTAGTTACGGAGCCCCAAGCTAGATTTAACAATTATACTTTTAAATTAGTTCAAAATAAAAAAAAAAAACTATTCCAATACTTTTGATAATTCTTAAATAAATGAAAATAATTTACAGCGGACACGAATATGTTCTTTGCAAAGATTACTTTACACGGAAAAGATTATGGATTTATTAGTGATTATAGTTTTATCAATGCATTGTAGCACGATAAGATAACGTTGTATTTATTAGACATTGACATCGCACTTCCTTGCGAAACTTGGTATTGTTAAGTTACAAGTTCTAAGTCAAGTCGAAGGGAAAATATGGAGAAGAAAGAAAAGGTAAAAAAAAAACGAAAAATTATTAAACTGCATAACTAGAAATTTAGAAGCATTGGAAATTATTCTAACTAATATATTTAATTATATTAATTTAATTATTATAACAATTGACATGTTTGTTCAGCGCATTTATGAAAAGCATTAAAATGCATTTCATTTATTTTAAAACCTAGATAATTCAATCACTATACTTTACAAAAATAACAATTAATATTACCTTTAATAAAAAGCAACAAATAAACGCCGTATTATAAAAAAATAAAAAAAATAAAATATATAAAAAAAATTGATCCATGTAACATTCAGTCTTCATAGGGACAAGCTTGGGCCAAACTTGATGATATTATTGGTAAACATTTGCCACAAACTTTGACCACATTGCTCGTCAAGCTTTAGCCAGATACTAAATTTGTTTCATTCCAAATATAAACCAATATTGGCAGCCAAACATTGGCCATCTTTGCCAAGCTTGGACAAAGCTAGACCCCTTCGTGCATTTTTATATCAATACTTATCGCGGAAGTACGTTTATATAAATTTAATACAAATTCAGGATTACTCTTATTAAAATAAAATTATTTAAAAATGCAAAATATAACTATTACTGCTTTCTACACCGAGAGAAATACTTTTGTTTTATTAGCATGAATAATTGTGTTATTATTTTCATGCTACAGAAGTAGCAACACTTGCTTTTACAGCATGAAAAATTTTTTCAAATATCAGTTTGTAACAATAAAAAAGAAATTCATGTTACGTTACACTGAAAAATATAACTAAAATCGCATGAATATAATGCTATGAGAACATAAATATTTAGAATATACCATTTACATGAATTTGATGCTGGTGTCGCACATATTCATGTTAATTAGACAAAGTGGCGGCTTTTCACAATTTTGTGAAGCGGTTTAAAGTATGAGTGGAATAAACGTTACAAAATTATACCTGTCGAATAACATAACCTAAAAGATCATTTTTTGTTATATATTGACATATAACCATTACAGTTATATGATGTTGTCCTACTATCAACTGATAATGTACATTTAACATGAATTTTTCATGCTAACCGAACATGACGTTTATATTATTTTAGCTAAAAACTAATACTATTTTAACAT
>JABFPN010000163.1:0-64746 GCA_022817305.1 Leptoteleia sp. ZL-2020 | reverse complement strand
TTTTCATGCGCGGTTTTTACCAAATTTTATATGCATATTCAGTAGATCTGAGAATCGGTTACTATGTATTTTTCATAGACCTAAATAAAAAAAAATGGCAAAACAACGTTTGCCGGGCCAGCTAGTAGTTTATAAAATTGATACAAAATATTATAAAAAGTATCATTGTATAAAATTCCATCTAAAAAATGTTCAGCAGATTTAAAACTTTAAAACTGATAAATTTGTTGAATTATATATAATAGTACACAATATTAACGTTAATATATTTTAACTGTACACTTTTTCACGTAAATTAAAACATAATTTTCGATTTAAATATGCCATTACTATTTCTAGCCAGTTATTCTACTCGCTAACAGGTATTATGGAAATTGGTGAAACTAATGCACCGAATCAAATTTCCATTGCCGAAATAAAGTGCCTCATTATTAACAATGATTACAATAGCCCACGTTTAACTGAAAATAAATTTTCCGCTCGTTCAAAAATCAAATTCCAGTCGCGCAACCTTGAAAATAACAAACGAATTAACATAACTTCAAGTTTCACGTTTTGAAATTCGACAAAAAAGAATGGAGGAATAATAATAATAAAAAAAAAAACTTCTAATACCGCTAATTTGGAGCTCACCTTGAATTAAGCGAGTCGAAGATTCGTTCGACTACTGTTTTTGAAGTAATAAGGAAATGTTTTATAGGCCGACACCTGGCTGAATGCTTCGTTGAGGATGCAACAGATGCCGGCTGCGGAAATCCAGAGGCCTGACTGTTTTGGCTACCTCAGCAAGCAGCAAGAACGGGCGAGAAAAACGTCCTCGCCGACCGGGTGGTCCCGACGCTATTGCGTCCTCAAAGACGCAGCCCTTTATTTCTACGATGACGCAAACGCCGAACAGGCGTTCGGGGTCGCTTGTCTGCACGGTTTCCGGGTACACGGTAGCGCGCCAACCTCGGGCGGAAGAAAGCACGCGTTTGAACTTCAGCCACCCGACCCCACGCAGAGGAGCTACACTTTTTCCGCCGACTCGGAAATGGACAAAAAAAGGTAACTTTCCGCAACGACCCGCGTGCATTCTGTTAAAAATTGCTTGAAATTAATTTTGCCCGTGATTCATGGGACCTATTATTGTCATGATGTTACAAGCGTAAATTGTTGATACGGCAGATTTGCATTTGTAATTTATGATTATTTTGAAATTTATGTATCAGACGGATCGTTTTCTTTTTATGGCCAAACTTGCGATAAAATTTATATTAAATTGATTTACTCAATCAGTCAAGACTTCTTTCCAAATCGTCAAATGTATTTTATAGTATCGGGACTCAAATGAGTGTTATTGCAGAAATGAAAGACAGACTATAAATAATGTTTTGTTTTAAATTTTTAGCTTTTTGTCATTTTCATTTTTTACAGATGTTTTATATGTTTTATAACGATGAAAGTTTTCGTTATGAAAATATTTCATTTAAATTTACTCGAATGAATATAATGGGAATATTATGTGTATTCTTGTGATATGTGACTTGATATAATTAATGCTCGTTTATATAAAATTTATATTTCAAATTTAAAAATATATCATTCGATATAACACATTGCAGTCTGCAAATATAAATTATTTTTAGCAATATAAATATATTTATTTAATGAGCAATTAAAAGGCAAGATATTAACAGTTTTTAGTAAATTACGATTTTGCAACTGTTCACACCAAAATCATTATCCTAATTTTCAATGTCAAAAAGTTCTCCGAATAAGTTGTTATGAAATCTAACTTTGTACTTTAAAACTAACACTGCTGGTCTTTTTTATTTGAAGTCATTCGCTTATAGAGACACGTCTCCCTTCAAAAGGAGACGACTTCAAAAGTTAAAGAAATCAGAAGTTTGACGGTGCACGTGATATATCAGTGCATGTTACTCATACTAAAGATTAAATATAAAATGATAATCATAAAATTTATCCAGTTACCTATAAATACCTACAATTTTATATATAAACAAATAGAAATTTGAATACTATTCGACTGACAAACTTTATTTTAACTAATTTCGTATGATTTAATGAAAGTAATTTAATAAGTTGGTTTAATTATTTAAATTTAATACTAAATGATTTTAAAGGTCATCATATTTACAGATAAATCATACTGTCAATTATTTATACTTAATTTTGTTTATTATATTAAAATTATTTATAATAAATCCATCTATTTTTACATTTTGCTTCATCTGTTTGAAAATATCACACATATCATGTTTCTTTTGGGGTACAGTTATTTTATTAGAATTTTCGAGCCTCTGCATGTACACACAAAAGTGATTACGAATTCAAAGTAATACAATATGATTTAAAATGAAAGATATATTTTTGTGAGAACCTTGAAAACTCCCGAATTTATATGTTCCTTTGTTCAATAATTTGTTGAGCGATCACGCATGTAACGGGAAAAATATAATAAATTCAGGTAGCTATTGTCCACTTTTTGGTATTATATGAAAAATTGTTCTGTTTGTATCTATGTTAAGAATTGTAGGAAAATAGATTGAACCACGATTATATAAAAGTTCATGAAATATTAAATGTTATTGAACATATTCATAATAATTTATTGAGAATGTTATTCGATTATTAATATAAGCTAAATAATAAGTCTCAACCATTTTTTATTGGAATGGAATGTGATATAATTAATAATATAAATTGACTCAAAAATGTAAATAATCGATAATTACTATAATTTTTCAATAGTCAGAAACAGATTCAATAATATCAGATTCAATTTAAAACCATAAAATAACTATAACATTCCAACTCGAGTTACCTATTTTTATTTATAGTGACCAATATTTCAATCAATTTTATCAGGTTCAAGTCACAAAAAGAAAGTTATGTTTCATTCGTGTTGCAACTTTACATGTTACAATTACCTTGAACATATGTTACGCATATGTTGAATACATAACATGCATGTAAAACATGTATGTCCCATTCATGCAACTGCCGTGTAAAACGAGTCTTTTTTTGCTTTTACGATTAAGCTTGATTTACTTACATAAAATTATTTAATTCCTTGTTAAGTAATAAATATTTTGGTATAAAGTATATCATTTTAAACTAAACTAAATTTAATTAATTATCTATATTAAATTAAGAACATTTAAATGTGATGCTAGACGTAATTAATATTAAATAATAATCAGAAGTAAAAGCATTGATTTATGTACATTATAAATATTTCCCAAGCCCGATTCTTATTACACCGAGAAAACTGAACAACAAGGGTGGCTTTTTGAATGGCAACAGCAGTAATTTGATTTGTTACTAGTGATATTTGAAATGGTAAAACTTTTATTTTATAATGCTTATGATGCTACAATTACATATTCAAGTTTATATTTTGAAACAATAATTATATGTTAAATTTCCTATTGGAAGTTAAATTTATGTGTAGATATAAATATGTGACTAATAAAATGATTATTAGGCAATCATTTCTATTATTATTTTTTAATAATATAAAAATTTACACCATATAATTTAAAACTTCAACAAATCAAAGAAACAAAAATCTTCATGAATAATTTCATATAAAAATGTCAGAAAGTTAAAAAGTACTTTTAAATCATATTTTGAAAAATTAAATTAATTATAAAGATCATACGTCTTCATTTTAAACTTCACAAAATATTAGTACTTTTATGATAAAACTGTTTATAAGATGAATAGCAGTGGCTTGACAGCTCAAAAATAAACAATAAAAATCAGCCAACCGAAAGCTTTTGGCGGTGTTGCGCACGCCTCGCCAACAATTAGGCGCAACTTGAAATGATAAAACAACGATTGACAATTTGAATGACTAGATTTTATCATCGCTGACTTTTACCATTCAAATACTGCAATTCAATTTCTCCGTGTAGTTTATTCCGCTGTAAAATTCCATACAGCCGCTTAATTGAAATCGAATAAAATTAATTGCAACAAATGAGGATGAAATAAATATCGATTGCTAATAAAAGAGAAAGAAAATCAAAGTTACAACGAAGGTCATAAAAATTGATCCGATACGTATATCCGTTACTGAATGCGCTTTCTTTTTGCAAAGTATCCATGACTGAAAATTGAGCGTGCGAATGAAGTCTTGTTGCATGATTGATGAAGAAATCAGACTGCCAAATCGAATTTGTGACATTAAAATGAACCTAATAATTCCAGGTGGCTCGCAGCGCTGGAATACTCGATCGATCGGTGGATAAAAATTGGCTGACAGAGTCGGCAGTAAGCAGCTTTAGCACGAATCAAAAGTTAATGAAAACTGACAACCCTTTTATCACACTTATCCTTTTCCGGTTCCTAAATAACGCGGACAGAAGTACACTTGTCAATATTTGGATACTAAACAGCATTCAGATTTAACGAGGCGTTCGGTGCATGCGAACAGATCTGCGAACAACGATTACAACTCACTTAAAAAAAAAATGAAAGAAAAAGAAAGAGAGAAAAAAGAAGAAGGAACGAACGACCGAGAACGAGTTGAAAAGATAAAACCTCTTAACGTAACACTACACGTAACAGCATTTTTACGATTTTTCATTGTTAAGTAATCCAAGAAGATGGACGATCGAATTTTTTCAAACGTTTGTAAATAAGACGTAGACGAATAAGCGCGTTAACGGATGATTGAAAACCGAATTTTCTGTCGAAATCCAAATATTTGCCACAGGTGTTACGAGAACAAAAGCAACGAAAATTATTATTACCGCGTACCCTCGCCGTCCCGAGCATAAATAGTGTGTGCCATTGATTGTTCAAATGTTAGCACGATTAGACTTACAATAATGAATATTTATATGATACATATATTTCGTATGGTTTATAAAAGTTTTAGATTATATAGATGTACTCAAATTAGCAGTAGACAATGAAATAGTTTAAAGAAAAAAACATAGCAAAAGATTACGATGAATTACGATTTAGATGAACGAATTATAGTTTTGTGAATTTTTTGGCAGTGGCAGTCATTACTGTATAATCGTTAGATAAACTTCCTTTTTTTTTAATTGTTCTTTATTTATTATTTTAGTTAATTTCGAGTATCTATATACATACATATATTTTACTTATTTATTTATTTATTTATTCGACTTTTATAATAGTTTTAAGGGAGATTACTTTGAAAATTATATTTTCACATAATAATATACAACTGAGGGTAATATATAAGTAGGTAATAAGAATAATCTTCAGCGAGAATCTTCGATTTGACGCAATTTATTATCACAAAGTTTCATTTAGATTATTAGATACAAGCATTATTCTGTTTCGAAATAACGAACACTCGCAATATCGCAGATACAATCCAAACGATCATATTCTAAAAAGATCAGCATTATACAAGATTGAATAAACGTTTGATAAATTTATTTTACATTTGATAAGGTTTACATAATTTTATACAAAAATTTGTACAATTAGTCGCGAGGCTAGTTAACCTGACGGGCTCAAAACAACATAATCATAAAGCTGATATAATAATTTTTGTACACACTTTAGGAGCCGCATCGTTTCAACAAATGAACAGACAATTGCAGCGTCAAACTAAACGCAACAGTACCACATTGCAGCGTAACAAACGTACAAAAAAAAATAGAGAACATATGATTACATTGGCGTTAAATTCACAAAACTACCCGAGTTGAAATAATCGCACAACGCGTCTTAATGAATTTCACGAAAATTAGGTTCAACGCGTAACGTTGTACTCGATAGAACGCGTGTAATACACATAAAGCAAAATTTAATAATAATTTTGAGGCTTGTTTAAACATTATTGTACTCGTAATGAAGTGAACATAAGAGGCATCTTCTTCTTACTTGATTCACAATTTTACCTTTTGAAGTATGTCGGATTTTATACAGAATAATTTTGGTACATTCAAAGAATATTTTAAATCTACCATACAAGTATTCCTAGTACACTCTTGGTAAATTAACATTTCTGGGGCTGAACATTTTTTTTTTTTCTTTACCATTATCATTGCGTTTTAAATACTAAAATCTTTTTTTGCGTCATCTTATATAATATTCTATATTAAAATTTTATTTATATAACTTTTCTTCGCATAGATTTTAAAAATGTACGAAGATACCTATTATGATCACTTCATTGACAGTGCTAAGATTGTTATTAAATATCAAAATTTGTATATAAATTTGTTTTCTCACACACATGAATATCGTATGCATATTAAGCAGGCCATTCATCCTTTATCTGTGTATTATACGCATAATATACATATGATATATTTGTGTTCTATTCAAGGTATTCCGATTAGTTGTTATGATTATTTGGATTGATTAAAAATAAACTAAACCGATGATTTCGTTGCGAGAAGCATGCGATGGATTTGTGACATCAGGCACGAAACGCTGTGACATCGTGTTGACATGAGAGCAACAATCGTGGACACATATACGTTACGCAACGATAAATATATAAATCGAAAATTGCAGTCGCTCTGATATGTCCGACGCTCATCAGCCGTGTCGTGCTCACACTTTATTGCCGGAGTTTGCCATTATCGTTATCTGACAACGTTACATCCGGAACTAAATGACGATGGTTTCCTCGATACAGTCAAGTACGTTTATCGTCATCGCGCAGTCCCGCTTTGAAGAAACAGTCGTTACACTGCCACTAAAAGGAAGAGGCATATTAATATAATACGAATTAACTAAACAGCTCATTCCGACAAATCTTGCTGAATTTTGCTTCCACTTCATACAGAACTTTATTGTACATAATTAAGGCGAATTGTCAAACAAGAAATTTCGCTTTCTCGAATTTCAATCCGAGTTTACTTGCATTCTGCAAACACTGTTTTATAACCCCTTTGAATTATTGCGAGTTGAAATTTATTCATTAAATATAACCATATAATTAGTATATAATATAATATTTATTATTTTATATTAAAACATTTTTTTCTTGCAAATAATATTTTCTTGGTAATTTTAAGAGGTTACTAAAAATCACTTCATTTCAAGTTTTAGTAAACTGTATTCTGATTTGACTGAGTGACAAGCTTACTATTTTTTGAGAGGCTGTTATATTTTGAGAAACTGATTTATGAATATTTGAGTTCTGAATTGTCAAAATTTAATCTATAAATTTACAGTTAATTCAAATGAAAAATTATATATTTTTTTCATCTATATGTCTGGTTGTTAAATAAATATGTTGATTAATTTAATCTATGAACCCTGATTCTCATACTTAATCGTGAAATAAGCAGAATTTCAAACTCACTCAGTTTGTTTACATAAATTACGTTGAATAAATTGTTATCGACAATCTTGAACGCGGAGTTTACATTTAGTCAACTCAAAAGTTACTTTGTCATAGACTAGTTATAAAACAGTTCACTAAAATTTTATAAATTATTTTTGCAATTGTTTCGTGTACAGACCATTGTTATTTATAATCAACTGATTTTCGAACTTTAATGATTTCATTTGAAACATTTTATTGAAATGGAGAATCAATTTTCATGTCCCGCAAGCATGATGCCAAACTAGTAAATTTGTTCATTAAAGATTGATTTTTTTTTCGTGTCAGTGTAAAATGCAAATTCTTTAAAAACAGAATAAAAGCTAAACAAATACTTTAGAGCCGATAAAGTAAAAATTATTATTCCTGCGACATCCTCTTAAGTTTTAGTAATTCGAACGAAAGTTCTTATTAGACATTTAAAGTAGTTTGGCGTGTAGTATTTCAAATTCGTGCTTAAAAAAACTGTCGAATTTGCGAATCGAAACGGCTTTGAGTATTAAAGGGAATTCGAAAATGAGAAATTGATTTTCACTCGACGAATCGCCTTAAGAATCAAAATGCTGGCGAGATTTTTCGACGTGCAGTGCAACCTCATGATATACATAACACATAGAATGCCGAATATTTTGTCGATGAGAGTGAGAGTGTATGAATACGTGTGATTAATTCGAATTATAAAACAAATATATATATATTATTATACACACTTAATATATATAAATATTATAATTGTATATATATACATACATGTACGAGCGTGCGTACCTAATGAAAATTACGAATTTATCAATGTAATATCGTGAAAAAGCAAGGGTTTAACAATACCGCTGTTTGGGTAACGTTACAATAATTATTCGGCGACTTATTTGAAAGTCAAAACTCGCAGCTGGAACCTCATACAAAGTACATATATCTATATATATACATAATTGTATTGATTTTAATATTTATATATATTTGTTATATGTTACGAATATAACGATTACGATTACGGTAACTATAAGGCGTAACTTTATTGCGACGATCATGGGTTATGGTCGTGCGCAATAAAAATGGTACGCGCGTGTGCAACGACGTGAGAGCGAAAAACTCCGATGTCAGAAATAATGTTGTTAATGAAAGAAACGATATGATATTATAATGTAACTTAAAATTTGTATACCTCGCGCGCAAGCCCGTCAGGGCAGCATTTAAAAGAAGAATAAAATAATGTTTATAAAAAGGAAAAGAAATAAGGCGAGCAGAGATTAAACCGCGAAAAAGCAGAGATATAATCGTAAAAATTATAACGCTAAACGACGATGAATAAAAATAACAAATAATTAATGATAATTAATGGATAAATGAATTAATAATAAAATAATGTAATATTTAACTTGTTAAATATGGAGACGTAAAAGTGATCGATTGGAACGTATGTGTTCTGGTTAGAGTCCAAAACAAAAACAAGGATATTGATTAAAGCGATAAACACGAACAAATTAAGGAATCCGCTCAAAATCTGAGACATTAATAAAGACTTTAATAAAAGTTACTTAAATAAAAATATTAATAATAAAGGGAAGAAAATAAATGAGGAAAAAAAAAGAAAAAAAAATCGGCGGGAGCCGCTCACTATACCCTTTGTCACGTTTTATATTCGGTGTCAAGTGCATTGCGTCAGACGATTTCTTGCTGCGCGACTCGAGTTTTTCATTGTTACAAAGATTTTTAGATGATTAAGAGAAAATATTGGAAAGTTTATCAATGTGTAGCTACGTAAGTATGTATTTTGTTACCAAATGGAAAGAATGCACGGGGAATCTTATCTCAGACATCACATGAACGTCCCATCGACAGCCGTCGAACATTGCCGAACATTCAATACGCGACGGATCGTAACCAACTTTATGCTTCCTCCATTTCCTTTGAGCCGCGCCAAATGACATTCCACCAAATAAAATGGCTACGTTATGCGGAATTACGCACAACTCGGTGCGCCGAAAATAAATTGCAACCATCGCACGACGTTTATTTCGCCCAAATGGTTTTCCTGGTTCAGACTATATTTAAATTAAGTGGAAGAATACGGGTCTCTCAAATAAATTTAACTATAGTTAACGTAATTGAAAGTTGAAATACTCATTCGATGTAAATAAATTGTGCACGCGATGTTCGTCGTAGACAATTTTGTTTCGTTAGGTCGTAGGTTTTTTGCTTCAAATTTGTATAATTAGTGGAACGGTGCAAAACAAAAATAATTATTATAATAATAATAATAAATGTGGGGAGGTGTTCGTTCGTAGATTAAGCGTACATTCAAACCAAAGAATATATATATATATATGATTAGGTGTATTAAATGTAATGGAATTGAAATATAATTGAATAGGTATTTTATACGATACGGAAGTCATCGCAAACATTGTGCATTCGAGATTCATTAGTCTGAGGTTTTGATAGCTGTTTTGCTAATGGCCGAACCAAATTGATTATTATTGCGGGCCACATTTGAAATAAATTTCGTACCTATTCGCAGGTTATTTGTTACGTACTTGTCGACGCGCTGAATGTTCGACGGTATCCGTGTACATGTTTTGTCTGAGGTGATTACTGGATGTAAAAATGACTTTAATACAATATTCTAAAACTGTTGCGATTTTTGGAATTTTTATCAGTCTCGCTCTTTCGGAGATCGGACCGATAAGACACGACTCTACAACAACAGAATGTTATTGCTTTATGGATTATTTGATTACCGATTATGTTGGATGTCACTTTTCGAGTCTTCATCAGTTTTTATCAGTTTTCTTTTTTTATTTTATTAACAGAACAAATAATTCGCCGAGTCGAATCTATGGTCGTTTACGTACTTGAAGAGTTTTACGAGTTTAACGATACATTAGTATAAAATAAAATTTAAAATGAATGTGTTTAATTATTTATTCGTGTTCATGGTTGAACATTTATTATGTTTTTTTCTTTCCTGAAATTATATTCCGTCGAATTGACACATTTTGTTGAGGTGAAAGTAAGATTGAAAAATCACATTGATTGGAATTTTTCATTTTGGTTCTTTTTCTTCTCCGGTATATTATTTAGATCGAAGATATTAATTTGAAATGTTACGCTGTGTTGTTTTCCGTTTCTAGTGAAAATAGTCAGAGAACAATTTTAGTAATATTTAAATGAATTGACGAATACTGTGGTAATTAATATTGTAAAGGAATGGAAACAGTATATAAAGTTAAAATATAACATATCATATTTTGCATTTTAATTATAACGATATTCATATATGCCGTTGAATATGTTAGTGTTATTAATTATATTGGAACATGTAGGACGAAAATTGTTAATTCAGAATTATTTATCTGCTAAATATTGTAGAATGTACAAAAGTCTAAAAATAAATTGAAATATCGAGAAACTCATTTACATAAATAGAAATACGTATATTGCAAAATTTATTATATGGTATATTTATAGAGTACCTATTTAAACGGGGTTTCTACTCATTTTTATTCACTTTTAAAATCTTCAATGTGTAAGAATCACCTTGTTGGAATAATGTAATACATATTTTTAATGATAATTAATAAATAACCAACTTTATTTCTGAAAGATTGTCCTTTTTTTTAAGTACAGGTACGGTAGAAACAGAATGCATATATTCATTAAATTAATTTATGCAACAGTTATCAAATCAAATATAAAATATAAGAATTGAAAATTAAAACAGGTTTATTGTGATATTGTGGTTAAGTGTTCAATATCCTGTAGGTAGTTAAAAATTAAAGTGGTGCATAATGAATTTGTATACTGTAATAAGATCTCCACTTGATTCAATTAATGCAATCGAATTTTTGATACTTGCGTTTATCGTAAAATAAAAAAATTGAATGGAACACTGGACAAAAATATAAATAACAATTACTGAAAAATTTATGTAAAAACTTGAAGTTTTACATATTTCAGATTACAATAACTTTCAATTCATAATTAAAAGAATATTTAATAAATTATTCACATCGTTTGATCACTCTTTACATTGATACAACTCAATCATTTATTTTAATTAACAATTTATATCACGTAAAGTTTCATCCTAAACATTGATTCATAATAAAACAAGCGAAGGACTGGAGGGGTAAAAAAAGTTATAATACAATAAGCAGTTTAACAAATTCAAAAATATAACAAAAAAATTCAAATATTATTAATACGACGCAATTAATTATATTACATTTAAGAGAGATGTACCACTCGCGTAACCGGCACGTTATAAATTTCTAAAATTTGCGCAAACGCATAAGAAAGGACGAAACTTTTTTGCTCATTCAAATACAAATACCATCAATGATTAAACCCCCCTCGACGCGATTGTTCCGTTGAACGCTTTACGCAAGCTGCACAGCTGCGAGCAGAATTAAGCACGCATAAATATATTTTATTAAAACATTCGACTGTCAATCCAACCGCGCGTTTCCCAACACTCGAACGAATAATTATTCATAATTCACAATCCCATTCCGAAAGCGACCATTTGCCATCCAATTTATCCCGCACATCCGCGCGGTCTAAATTCATTTACCAACGGCAATTACGGTATTCGCGCAACTCTTTTTCCAAAAACGCCCAATGTCAACCTTCGAAAGGCGAATTTTGTGCGCGTCAATTTGATCGATCCCAAAATCGAGCCCGGCGAATGGAAATCTATCGCAGAGTAGCCGTACGTTCCGCGTCCGCCTTACGACCACAATACGGCATAAATCAATACGCCGTCACGAATGAATCATCCCAAGATTGTTCTCTGATTACGGTTAACGAAAAGCGCATTGCTACCGGGATTCGTTGTAGGAGCAAAAGAACGAGCGAGACGGTCGGCTTTTCCAGGCCGCGGGAGCGTGCATGCGTTCTTATGCAAATCATAATGTGTACTCGGTGTGTTCTGACGTCATTGTAATGTGTATCGTAGCGAGAAATCAGTAGGAAGCAACTAGCGTTTGTTAGCCCTATCCGAAGCCCATACGCACGACCTGTCGAGTCGTGTGCGACAGAATCTTTCAGTGTGCTCGTATGTAAAGTACCTGTTAGAAAAACTGGTACCAATACTGGTATATAGCTTAAGTATCCGTACGTCGGTGGTGTGCGTGAGTGAGAGAGAGGGAGAGACCAAAAGAGACGCGAATGCCAGGTTGAGACGGAGGAGAACGGGTTACGAAAATTCATAGGGAATATTCTCAGTCCTAAAAGTTCGCCGAGCTCCTATTAGCGGGCCGGTCGCGAAGATCGTCGAAAAGGTTGATGATAAGTTCATTGTGTGTGTGTTTAGAATAAAAGATTCAAAAACATCATCTTGTCGAGATTCGTACTAGACGTCAGGAGACGATAGCCCCATGTCATTAATTTCTTTTTCTTGCTTTTTATTCCACGCTTTATAGATTTAAAGTGGCCGCCGATTGGTTTGTAAAAGTTCTCGCGCCGCTACTCTTACTTTTGTTTCTTCTATTTCTCTTTTTTGTTCCCACTTTTCTGTTTCTTCTTCTTCGGTTTCGCACGGTTTCAATAACTTGGTTAAAGTGCGCATATTTTAATCCATGATAAATCATACAATGAAGGAAACTTGTTCGTAGTTGCTACTATATTTTATAATGACACGGATATTTATAGTAGTCTTTATGGTATGTCATAGTTGCAAAAAATAATTGTAAAAAATACTATAAATGCACACATATCCCCGAATTATTATAAAATCTAGTAGCACTTATATAAGAAATTTCTTTTAAAAGTGTATTTCATGTATAAGTTGTAATTGAGCTAGATTTCAATTTTCATTTTTCGCTTCCTATTTGTTCTTTTATTCACTCAGTCGAAGTAAGAACAATAATTACATTTCTTTACAATAATAATGATACAAAATAATGTATAGTTATTTCTATTAAAACTTTTTCCCGCGTGTTCCCATTTTTATTCGTTTCGTATCTTCTTTTTATATTGGTAGGTTGATTTAGACACTTGTAGTATTTACTTTTCTAATTCCGCAGATAAGAGATTGCAAATTATCTTACGGACGAATATATGAAATTCTTTCGTTTCTTCTTATGTTCTACTCGCAAATTGACGGTGGGCATAGAAGTGCCACGCATGACGTTGCTAACGATTCCAATAAACTATTGATTTGTGGTAAGAATTATACATTCGTAAAAATGGTCCGCTCAAATGTCCGCCTAATTGCGCGTTTATCGATTTAAATTATAATACTCAAATGACAGGTTTCGTAAAACACTGATGAGTGTGAATTTAATCGGTGAATAAATTTTACCCATTTGAATATAAAGTAATTTTGAATTGAATGAGATGAGATTTATAAAATTATGATTTTAGATAGATATAAACTTTGATTTTTCGCGTCTCGTTTTACACTTTAGAGTCGCGTTTTTATCCATAATCAATTTCACAGTAAACTGCGGAAGCGGAATATGGTTCATTTGAATAAAGTAGTAAATAAAACACTTATTAATTTTTCTCGTAATATATTTGATTTAATTTAAAATTAAATTATTTTATTCATTGTGAAATAAACAGCACTTTGTGTTATTATTTAATTTTTATACTTAATTTACTTTAATAGATTGTGTAATTACATTTAAAATATTGATATCATAAAAATATTTAGCGAAACTAAAGAAAACAAGAAGTCATGTTCTAATGTTAAATAGAAAATAAATTCAGTAAAATATATGTGTATATATATCTTTGATGTAGTTTCAAGTTTCACGTAAGAAGGAATTATGCAGACATATTCATTTACACCACGACTGAAAGGTCATTAAGTATTAATTCACATTAATATAATAATTATTGTTGTTCAACCAATATACAACAAAATATTATTGATTATAACCATTTTTATTCTATAATCCAATTAAATTGTTTCACCAAACCTCATAATTACAATAAAGTATATAATATAGTAAAGATAAATATATTAATTAATAAACTTTGTTAAATTTCATGTTATATATGTTCATAAATTTAAATTATTTAAATTATTTGAAGTAATATTTAATTATTACATTTTACTTTTTCGATACTTTCAAATTTATACTAAGAAAATTATTTTGTAAGTATGAATGATTAAACAAATAGTAATTTATATGCAAAACTAAAACTATATAAAAAAAAGAATGTTATCAGATTTCTATTAATGAAATTATTTCTTCACAAGTTTTTAGTGTTACGTAATCACAAAAATCATGTAAGTCGTATATATGTAAATTAATATGAATTTGACGCGTAATATTTTGCCAAATATTTCAAACTCTTACATTATATCGCAACCAACAAAATATTATTAAAATATTTTAAACGTGTTATAATCATTTTTATTAAATTCTTTACATTATTGTTTAATTCTGAAAACATAACAAAATTTACAAACAAAATGAAAAGTGGTAAAAAGAAACGATAAAATAAGATTAATAAAGTTATTACGTTTGTCAAACCAAAAATGAAATCGAAAATAATAATAATAACGAAAGTGTGCGATTTTGATTAAAATCGTTCAAAACTTTTCTTTTTATTAAAAAAAAATAAAGTTAAAGCATGCCAAATTTTAAAAGGAATCAACTGTTCTGTTCGTGACTTTAATCTAAATATATCGACTTGGAGTGTTTAATCCTCTTGCAAAACAACTTTTTTTTTCAAATCCGCGCGATAAGGAATTCAGTTTTCTGAGAAGCAATTAGTATTATTCGCAACGACTAGCTAATGTCAACAGCTTCTCATGGCTGGACAACAAATCAATGTTGTTTCGAACGCTGAATCGTTTTAACACAAGTCAATATGTCCAGTCCTTCATGCACCGCCTCTGAGCGTCTTTGCAGTTTAAATTACAGTTCGCGACGTCGTTTCAGAGCAGCCGGTGAATCGAGTACGTGTTATTAGAGCGACCGGCTCAACCTAATTATGCAAAAAGCCATCCGCGATCGGGTCCTGATCGCATGGGAAGCAACAGACCCAAAGACTGGTCTGACGGAGAAAAAAAGTCGGCGCAACAAAGATAGCTCGCCCGTACGACGCAGACGGAGCGCTGAGAAAAATAATAGTTTAGATAATCGCAGATAATGTTAAGATATCATTAAACATTGAAAATCCTTCGTGGCTGTGCATCAACACGGGCAACCTTTAAAATCCCCGCGGGATGCATACATTTCCCATTAACAGACTTTTTGATTCGCGTGTTCTTTTCACTTAAAACAGTCACTTTTTGGCCGGCGAAAATTCTCAACGCGTTTAGTTTACACGTTTATAATTTCACTAAAAAGTTTAACGTTCCTCGTTTTACAATGTTAGATATTTGGGTGTTATGTATTTTTATTATATCTAATTTTATTAGGATAATTCAAATTTTAATTGTATTAAACAATTCAAAATTCTTTATATTTTAAGACAATAACTCGTTTGAAGCATTACTTTAATCCATCACAATTGCATAATATATGTTTGCAATTTTAAATTTTCCAATTTTATGTAACATAAAATTTACTGATTAAAGTACAAAGAATATTTGCAACAGTAAGTGCAGGCTATGACCGACGTGATACCAGAACGATTTTAAATGAAACGGAATATATATATATATATATATAGATATGTATGTACACGCATATATACGTGTGTATATATATATAAAATATATTGGTACAAATATATAGAAGCAATTTCATATCATCATCGACATTGTAGATCGAGATGATGAATCAAGAATCGGTGCAATGCTCGATACTCGTAGCGTGGTATCCATTTGATAGCAGATAGCAGACCGGATGATGATGGTATGTTCTCATTACGTGTCGTGTAGGTATGCGGCGAGTCCGCGTTCTTCGTGGATCGACTCGTACGTACAGGGTAAGCCACGCTGCGCTCTCATGGTGGTTGAATTCTCAGTTACGTTGGTGAGCACTGCCGACGATGGTGTTTGTGAGCCCCACGGCTCCACGCGACGTCAGAGGAGAGGGAACTAGTTCAGTGAACAAAACGACCCAAGAGACAGTTGCACGCTCAACAACACTGTCCAGACATTAAACCCAAGCTTGCTTGTTGAATTATTTAAATTATTATCATTCACATCTGTTGTTACAAAGTTTAAACTTTTTTGTCAGCCGACCCAATTTATTTTCACGCCGAAACCGTCGCTGTCACAATTTTAAATTAACCACGTTTCGAGCAATTAAATCAAATGAAGCTTATTGAATTTCAGGGGTGAACGGCATAAAATACAAGTGCAAAATCTTAAAAAGCTTTACTATAAAATTCGAGTAAATTTGATGCTGGTGGTATTAAAAGTTTGAAATAAAGTACACAAATTTCTCAAGTTATTATCATAAATTTTACCGAAATTAAAAAAAAATGTAACAAGTAAAATTCGATGAATAGTTTCATTTGAATTATGTCACGCAGAAAACAAGATGATGTATGATGACAATTATTTACAAAGGAAACTGTAAATAAATTTTAGTTAAACATATGATATACGCTAAATTGGCGATACAGCCGAAATTAATTTCGCTTAGATAATATAACAAATTATAACTCTCATCACATATTCAGCACTTTCCATATTACTGCTGGTAGCAATTTTATGCATTACGCCAATCATTTTGATAATTATAATGGACGGTTATTTACACAACTGTTCAACGTACCTAATTCCACATTTAATTAAATATCAATATTGTATTAGAATTAGAGACCAGAATTGCAATTAAATTATTAACAATTAAAACATATATTACGAAATAAATATTTAAAGACATACATTGCAAAGTATTGTTTCCTTTTGAAGTTTACTTATATTATTCAAATGAAAAAATTCATATAGATATCTCAATTAGAAATTTATAAATCTTATAAGCTTTTGATCGAATTCGACATTTCTTACATGAAAAGTCCAAGAAGAGAATTCAGATGGAAACTCACATGAGAACCCCACTTAGAAAGCTCTATAGAATGGCAAATCGATTAGGAAATTCACACTGAGATATTGATATGTTATAGACATACTTCATATATACCTTTCTAAGTGAACTACTCATGTGGATCTCCACCTGAACTCCCGAATTAAATTTATTTTATAAAGGACCATGCCTAAATACTTTCAAAATAATATCAAATGAATGCTTCTTTGTACATGTTTTTCCTTCTAAAGATTTCATTTATATGTGAATAAACATGCCAAAATATGAAAAGTATATGTATTGTTTATGTTTACGGTTAGAGGCATAGGAATTATCCAGTCAGTTATCGAACTGATATCTTTATCAAGCAATATTTCTAAAATGTTGGGATTTATTAGGAGTTTGAGAAAGATTCTGCATCTTTTAATTTAAAAGCTTCAATATTATTAGTAGGACATATAAAATAAAATTACTAATTTAATTTCAACTAATAAGAGTAACAATTTATATTAAATAGCAATTTTGAAAAATATTGACACGTATTAATGATTACACGAAAGCCATTTGACTTTTGAAATAAGTTTTGAATTACATAGAATCATTATTCATTCTTCAAATAAAAATACGCTAAATACATTTTTAATTTATAAATATGTAAAAGATTAATAAATTATAGGAAGCCTTTAGAAATATAAAATTAGTTAGAAAATTGAAATAACGTGAATGCTTAAAATGTTAGATTAGTCACGATTTTGGTTTCCACTTCTAAGTAATTTTTTCTATGAATAAGAGTAGTCGATTTTTTAGAATGATTGAATACTTCATTCGAACAATCTTCGTAATCTGTCAATAAATTTATAAATAAATCACAATAAATTCAATGCAAAAATCATAAGTAAATTCATCGAAATTGAATGAAGAGGAGTATAAATGTAGTGAATAAACCGATATCAAATTGTAAGATTATATATTTATGAATTTAAAATTAATCAGTTGTGGAGCGAATAAATAAATTTTATTTTTATAGTTAAATACATTTTGTTTTCTTCGTGTTCTTTTTTTATATCATATTGAAATTTAATTTACTTTACATGTAATAATTTATAAATTATTTAAATCAAAATACTGAGAACATCTATAGTAAATGGCAATAATAAAGCACTTTAATACAAATGCTTTATATTTGGAAATTTGTTAAATATTTTCTAACATGTATATACTTTTGAAGTTATAATTATTTGAAATTATAAATTATATTATATTTATATACATATTGTACAAAACCCTATCGTATACTGATCATTAACAAACGTGCCAAGTTTGGTGCTGTGCTGGCAGATAATGTTGACAAACTATCGAAGTGAAATACCAATTTTCAATGCGTCAATGTTAGCAATAGATTGCCAAATGATAATATTACTCTATTATCAGCAATAAAATTATTCATAAAACATCAGTAAATTATAATATATATTAATATTTTTGTATGGAAGATTACAAGTTTATTGTTTATTACCTATAAAAATGTATCTTAACATATATAAGTAAGTAAATACTGCTTAGTCGTTTCATTGTAAAATAAATTTACAATATTGAAACAATTTCAATTTTCTTAAAGCAGATTTTCCGAAGACTGTTTTTTATTTGTAAAAGTTTAAACATAAAAAATCATCCACACCATTATTGTAAAAGTATTTACTATATTATAGTTTCATTTTATGGCAAAGATAGTTACTAGAGACACAGGTCAGTTTTACACCTGTTAATATCGTATTTTCGTTGTTATTCGGTTTGAAATAAATTTATGATTTTAAAACAAATATTCGGGACTTTATCAATTTCGTTGTTTATGCAATTGTAACATACAATATAATTTGTTTTCATTTATTTTTAAATTTAGAAGTAGAAAAGACATTTAATTTTTATACTTAATATATTCGAGTATAATTACAATTGTAATATTAATGTTTATATGTTTAGAATTGTGAAATATCAAAGAGTTCTTAAAAAGTGTGCTTAACATTTCACACTACAAGGATTGTCAATTTTGATAAATAGTTAGGTTTCTTTCTGAGATCGCCTTCCTTTAACTAAGTTACGTCACACGCGATTGCGGGCATCGCCAGAAATTCGAGCCCATTGTGCCGGTGTGACAATATTGAATGATTTTGGGTTCGTGACCCATTCGACGAGTTTCGGTTCGTGAGACGTCGAAATCTAAACGGTTATGATGTGCGTTACGAAAGTCGCTGGAGGTTGGTCCGCATACAGAAACCTGTCACTCTTTAAGATGCCCTGCGATTAAAAACTATTACGCATTGAGTTGAAACTATTTTAAATATTTTATACATTTTCGGATGATCGAATGTTAATGATCAAGTTTAATTTTGAACATTTGTCGGCACGAAAGCCAAAGAAAAAAAAAGTTTTTCCCGTTAAAAGTACCATTTTTTCCATAACACTTTGGCTTTAAATATTGGATTTGGTATGAATACGTTAATCACTTGTTATAAATAAATTAGTTAATTTATATTAAAGTTAAATTACAATTATCTTTGTGAAATTAAAATTAACACAATCCTTGCCAAAGATATATGTGGAAATCTTAATTAAAACTATTCAATGAATTTATTGCCTTTATAACCTCTCTGAGAGATTACAATACTTTCAGGTTTTATATCTTAACGAAATTAAAACTAATTTACATATACTAGCAGAGGAAACAAAAATGACAAGTAATTAAATAAGTATTTTGCAATACTAATTATTAAAATTAAATTAAGAGACTTTATTAACGTTTTGATATTCTTGTTATTATAATGGTTGTGTATATTAACATAACACTTTTTAAATTTTAATCCAACTTTTCAATGTTATAAACTTTTTAGTTGAAAAGTAAATGATTCATTTTGATAATTAGTTTCAATCGACAATTTCACATGTTTTATTTTACAGCGAGTAATTTGTAAATGTTTGAATAATTGTTAAACTTTTGCTCGTGGTTTTTGGAATATTACTTTCGGCGAAACATCTTGCACGCGTATACACTGCGTAAGAGGTACGAGAGGCCAGACTTTGCGAATTTCGAGCAGAAAGGAATGCGTTGATCCCCGCGTTGTTAATGCGGTTCGCGTGCCATCCTTGCAGGGGCTGTTGTATACCTAGCGTGTATGCTGTTCGAAGGGAATAAGAAGGAAAAGAACAACGATTTGAAAAAAGGAACAGAAAGCAAAAAAGAAGCGAACGCGGTAAGCGTATTCAGAGTCTCGAAGGTTACTGTACATTTGTACGATTATGCGAAATGCGGATATTTTTTATGTCGGTATTCAATTAGATATCGGCCGAGACGCAGATTTTCGTATAAATTTTCAATGAAAATTTCAATCCGGCCGTATACATTTTTACAAGTTTGAACTGGTTTTGTTGAATAAATTTTGGGATATCGAGCATTTGATTTTATGACGTACGAAACATGTTACAATTTTGCATATGAATTTTGTGCCGTAAAATAGTCTATAATTAAATTCAGAGCAAGTTTCTACGTCGCCTGCTATTACTGGTTTCTGATCGTTTAATGGATTTAGTTAAAATGAAAAGAATGAGAATATTGAAAATATTCGTTTTTTGTGAAAAAACTGAAGTCCATTAGTATAATGATGGTCGTAAAATTAAAAAGCAAATTTCGTGGTTGTTAATTTTAAATATTAAAATTAATTTCAAATGGATATTATTGAAATTTTTGGAAAGATGTCACAAATTATAATTCTTAATATTGATCTCAAGTCAATATAAACTACATTGTAGCTGAAATAATTATAGGCGTGTACTATCATACTACATTTAAACTTCATAAAATTCAAAAATTATATTTTCTAAATAAAGTGTCCTATTGCTTACGTTTAAAAGTTCAGCTTTTAAACTGAGGTCAAACTTTCAATTCCTCCATACGTTGTTTATTCTAATCCAATTAGTTATATATATTTAAAAGATCTGTTATATTTTCATGCATAATGTGTTCCAAATATATTCCCATAAAAAGTAGATATATTTTTCATTTTACAAAGATGCAAACAACTGTTTGCATAAGGTAACGAAATTTAGTGCAGTTTGTTTGGAATGTTAAATACTTAATTTAGCCATCAAGATGCATGGGAACTTGTGATCAAATTATTTCTATATGTTTATTTACAAGGTTCATATATGAATAATTCTAAACAGTTGCGTCACATGCACATACGAAATGACCTCTTACTAATCCATTTCTATTACTTTCAGAATCTTATGACTAATTTCAAAAAGATTCTTTTCAGATTTCTCTTATATAAACATCCCAGTTAAATCGGTCAAAGTTTTCTTTTATCACTATCATTTAAATTAGCAAATTCTAAAATGTATAAAATAAAAGCTGAATAACTGCGTAATAGAAATTATTTATTTAATTTTTATTTATCGAATTGTTAAACATTTTTTTTTTAAAATTCATAATAAATAAACTTTAAAATTATAAATAAAATATAAATAGCATTATTCTTTTTATAATGTTCAATTATATTTTCATATGAAAATTAATGAAACAAATTTTAATAATATTAAAATATATATTCATTTTTTTTAAATTTGAATTAAATTTACATAATCATTCTGTGTCTCATTTTTAGGTTGACAACAACTAGACGTATTTTAAACGCATGTAATACAGGTTTACATAATTTAGTCTATTATTGAACACATATAAAAAATTTACTTATAAATACCAGAAACACAAAAAATTTGAAATAAATATTTATCTTTCAACATTGAGTTCAGTAGTTTGTTTCTAATGATACTCCTCGCATTAATATCGTAAACATATAGGTGAAACCTTTCTTCACGTTATTTCTTTTTTCTTTCTTTCTTTCTTTTCTTCGAAAGAAAATGCTTAAAAAAATTGTGTCAACGTATCTATGAAAAAAAAGAAAACATAAAAAAACTGTACGTAAAACTAAACGAAAAATCTACATAATTATATCAAAAGAGTTAAAATACGCAGTATTTCCTTCAGTTTAGTTGCATAATATCTAAATTAATTTACCAGTTAAAATAGCTAAAATATCAGATTACTGAAAACTTGATTGACACTACTTCACTGCAAGGAAGGCCTACTTCGGCTTTTTTTTTCACATAATTGATTTAATTAAATTCGTTCAGCAGTTAAGACTACCATGACGCATAAAGTCTTTAACTATAAAACAAGAAATAAGTGCGCCTCGTTATACCTTTCTTTTTAACATTCCACGACATTATAAACACAATTAATAAATTAATTTCCAAATACTCCCTTTCCTGAGCGCAAAAAGCCATTACCAGTACTTTTCATGTACGAACTTTAATGTTCGAGTAACAAGTGAGCGCACGCATGCTATAAACATGACTAATTTCATATAAGAAGCC
Source organism: Leptoteleia sp. ZL-2020 (assembly GCA_022817305.1). Lineage (NCBI taxonomy): Eukaryota > Metazoa > Arthropoda > Insecta > Hymenoptera > Scelionidae > Leptoteleia > Leptoteleia sp. ZL-2020. The sequence continues at coordinate 42,039 of JABFPN010000163.1, read as the reverse complement.
AACTTTCTTGATGGAAATCCTTTTCGATCCAACAAATTTACTATAACAACCTACACGGGTTTCATTAAAAGTAACATTTTCCGCTACAAGCCACCACCTGGTGGACGTCGTCAAGGAAGAGCGAACAGCAGCTCGTCCGCGGGTGCGTTCAACTCCCTATCTGTGCCACAAGGTCAGAGTACACTCGGCAACGACGATATTCCATATAACGCGCGGACGTCACTTTGCCATTCTATTGAATCCAAAGTGCTGGCTATTTGTTCGCGCTGAAATGAAGAAAGAAACCAGAAACCAAGACCGCTGGATATAACCAATTTGGCTTCTGGCGCTCGTACTTGCGGTTCCCAACGTAATACCGGTTGATCGTATGACACCTGTTCAGCTTTGCACTGTGAACTTGTCGGGTTTTCTAGTCCCGCCGTGTGCATTACAATAACCGGTACTTTCTCTTGAACCCGCGTTCCGGTCCCATCGATTTCTTAAGCCTTACAAGCACGGCCCATCAAAAAGAGCCGAACTTATTTACGTAAGGTCAGGTTGCGCCCGACATTGGCCTAATAGTGTTTACGCAAAGCCAAGGGACCGTCGATTTTGCCGGTGTAAAACCGGCTGGGCGTCGGCGGCTGCCGCCAAGAGGAGACCAAGACTCGATCTTAGAGTGCCCCTGGCTGGCGGCGGTCTCCACCGCTCCCACCCCGGCAACCCCTCGCCTAAAGTCCGATACTCCTCAGGACCGGCCAACGCGACACCTTGAACACATTCAAAGTATCAAACGCAAATTAAATGTCAGATTCAAGATCAACCCGAAAACCCGAAAAGATTTAGCAGAGGAAGAAGATGATGAGAAAAATTTCTGAACAAGTTATCCACGTTGGAATAATAATAATGATAATAACAATAATAGTTATAATAATAGTAGTAGTGATAATGCGTTCGTTTGTGTATGCTTGTAAAGAAGGGGAATAATTTTTGTTGGAGAGTGTTAAAAGGGAAGAGAAATGGGAAATCATTTTTTCTCGGGTTTTCTTCTTTTCAAAAGATGCGTAACTGGTTGCCTATTTTAGTTCGAATGGTGAGGCTTCGTAAAGGTACACAGTCTTTTACAGTTAATTAAAGAAGAACGAGTTTTCCAAAAACAAATTTTCTGAACAGACCAGCGGTGTCCATCTTCCTTTTCCCATCGTGATAGATGGTCTTGTTAAAAAGGGACACCTAAATGGAAATTATGCAGGTCCTACTGTTTAACGGTAGAAATCAAATTCTTTGATCTATGGTTAGAAAAATCGACATGGCCCGAGAGTAAAATACAAGAGAAGAAAAATGATTGTGTTGAATCATTTATTATAAATTGTATTAACAGTCGTTTGATATTTTTGTCATGCGTTTGCTTGGGAACTAATGATAAAAGTACTATCTCCTTTCCATTATTAATAAACTCAAGTAGTATATGATGTTACAAAATTATATGGAGCTTATCTTTAGAAATTTAAATCTTCCTATTTAATAAACAAGTCTAAATTGTTCGATCTTGTGCAAGTTTTTATTTGGTAAACGTGTTATACATTTTCATATTTATGTGGAATGTCCTTGAAACTGTCATTAAATGATTTTCCACATTGTCAATGGTTCAACTGTATTAATATAGTATTTTTTGATACTAGTCCACTGATTCATCATACTTATTAACCATGCACTTTATTTGAAACTCAGTGCACGTATAACCATGCGTATTTCATACATATTCAAAGCGTGAATAACCAAGCCCGGATCATACAGTGGCGTGCAAGAATATTCAGCTAAGATATTTGCTATTTAAAATGAATTTAATAATTAACGTATATTTATGTTACATGTATTAGGCCAATGTAATAGTATAAAATAAAACTTTTACTAAAAATGTAATTTAGTTGATAAAGAATTCTTTTAGATTAAATATTATATTCTTCTAGACTTTTTAATTTTCAATATTATTAGGTGACGATATTATTTTAAATTTATATGTATTATTCATATAATTTATTCATAATATTTCAAATTCAGTTTTGAATGTTATTTTTAGTTCTATCCAAAGTATAGGTAAGAAATTTTCGAATAAATCAAGAAATTTGAAAAAAAAATAATAGTTGTTGACAAATTAATTGATTTTAATTAATATTGCTAATCAAATTCAAAGATTTTTGAAGATTTAAAGGTTGGCACGTGTAATAGAGCATAACATAAGAAGGCCAGTCGTTAAAATAAAAAACAAAGTGATATTGTCAAATAAACAAAAATCTTGGTTCTTTAAGAAATTGGGGAAAAGTACATTCGATGACCTACAGGTCATACAGGTCATAATAAATCCATCATCAAGTATTCAGGACAAAATAAAGTACAAAACACCATGTACTTGAAAAATATATAACGTTAGAAAATACACCTTTTCTCATAATTGTTGCACTCTACTCTACCAGAACGAGGAAAAACTGATTTCCCCCAATCGTCGCGTCATCTAAACAAATATTTGATCTAATGATTTCCACAAAAACCGATAGCCTACTTTTTCCCTCTATCTCGCATCTAAAATCAAGCTGAAATATTCAACTTCCGTCCCACAAACCATCTATCTTGAAGCCACTGGACGCGCGTTCAAACGTTTTCAAGCAGCTTTTCCAGCGACACCGAAAGATGATTCGAAAAACCACGCATCGCATCGAGCCATTCGTCTGGGGAACCATCGAATTTCACGGGTCGTAAAATAATCAGGGCTCCGGGGACCTCTTTGTACACACCTGTGTCTCATGCCATTCCCTGTTTGATCCCAACCTCCTGCACTCAACCTGCGCGGTTTTGGCTTCGCGTTGTAGACGATGGTAGGTACCTGCGGCCATCCTTCTCGGTCTCCTACTCCGGGCCTAACGCGACCTCCGTTGGGCCTCCCCCCTCCCCCGCCGACCGCCCCCCCTTGCCCCTTCCCACGGTGGGTCCCCTCTACTTCTTGACCAGCGCTCTCTGTCCAGCGGTCCCGGGGTCCGTGCGTTCCCCTGGAGATAAAGAAAGACGGTAGAATGCCGCGCAGCATCCAGCAGCAGCGCTACTAGCGGTCGCCGAATGGAAAGACTCCTTGCACGGCGTCTTTGTAGACCGTGCGTGTGAGCCGTGCGTGAGAGCCCCGTCTGCGTGGGTGTGCGCGGAGAAGCCTACCTGACGGCGTCCGACACGCAGTAAGCCGCGCTCTTCGAGACTCGATCCACGAAAAAACGGCCGCTTTTCGTCTGGCTTTTCGAGAATAGCCATCTTTGCTCGGGCCCGCGCGCAACCGTGCCCGTGACCAGTGGCTTGGATTAGGAGGCCGCCAGCAGCTTATCATCGGATGATTGTTATGTGCCACTCCGCGCATTGCTACTAGTTTGTGTGCAATTTCCTGGTGCCGCGTGTTCGTGTTTCTGGTGCAAAGGATTGGGATCTCCCACCACCCCACCCCCCCGGGAGGAATCGATCGGTCCCAGCGGGATCCCCGGGAGTCCGGATCTCGTGGACCACTCTTGGCGTAGGATCGAACGATCGAGCGTCGATCCAGCGACATGCGAACGAAGGGCCGTCATTGAATTGCTTACGTTTGTCGAGGTGAGCGGGTTCGGGCCCCCCTTTGGTCGCGTCTGCTTTGTGACATTGAGAGGAACGAGTGTGCGTGCACGCGAGATCTCTTTATCGTGCGAATTTTTCGAGTCCAATATGGCGGCCGAGGCCAGCCATGACGGGGCCACGGAAGCCATGTTGGCAGGTGTGCTTGTCGAGATAACCAGTCCACGGTTTGAACACGCCGATACACGGGGATTATCTGCGCGGGGCGCTTTCGTCCTTTTGTGCCAATTTTTGGATAGCTTTGGATCGCGCTCATTTCGGGGTGGTCCGTTGCGGCGGTACCAGTCCCTAGCCACTCTCGGCTGGTAGCGCGCGACTCCGCGAATACGTGCCGCTCGCGAATAAGAGCAAATACGCGGCGCGCCGTAATTATTCATTTGCTGGGCTCGTTGGCGATTTATGCTTTACGCCGAACGTAACGAGAAGGCAGATCATTTTAGCGATTAGTTTTGTGGGAAACGGCGCAGCTCGATTCTGCCGCTTAATAATGATAAGCCGTTTCCTACCCGCGGGAGGAATAACCGTTAAGAAATGCAAAGCTAATTTCCTAATGTTTTAATCGCTACGCAATAAGTTCGCAATCGCGTGTGAGTTCACTATTAACCCTCGAGACCAGCCGTGCATGCATTTGTACTTAACGCGAATTTTTTTTTCTTTCCTTTTTTTGTTGCCTTTACGATGGCGCGCACTGGGTCTTTACAATACAGAAAGGTACTATAATAGACCTTTTTTTTTCGAGCAGTTAATTCCTTCGATCCCGTGCAATTATCGGGGTACTTATTATTCCTGCAATTTTGAGCAACTTCTTGTGAAATTACTAGTTGAATTTCTGTTCGTTTGTTTGATCGCGGGTTTGTGAGGAAAAATTTGTTGCGGTGTCAAGTTCATGGTATTCATTTCTTTATTAGCGCGTAACGTTATTAAATTACGTCAAATGTTGGAGCGCATTGTATTTATGATAATGGGAGCATAAATTTTTCTAAAATTGCGAAGCGTTGGCGTAAAAATTTGCGCTTATCGTACAGTAACATCTGGAATTAAACGCAACTCTTTAATGATTACTTAATTATAAATATTATAAAAATGGCAATACGTCTTGCACTTCCTATTTTAGAACCGTAACTCGCGTACGCGTTATTAAATTGAGAACGAAACTGATGTTTTTAATAAATTAACATTTAAATAAGAAATACGATGTGGCTTGTAAAATAAATTATGGTTTGTTTATGCCTCGTGCATTAATTTATGATTAAATTTACGAATAGAATTATAGTTGAGTGAATTTTAATTCATAAAGCAATTAAGAATGTATAGTACTTTGAATTTCACGTTCACCTGTAATTTATACTTCACCATTTAATTTTGTAAATATCGGTATTTTTTAGATAAAGGCGACACTACTATATCATATCATTATATCTTTTATTTAATATGTACGAGGCATTGATAAACATTTGATTTACAAATGATTTTCAAGGGCATTTGGTATAAATTATACAAACAAATAATGAATCATCATTATTATACTGTTTTACGAATATAAAAATTTGAATGAATTTGGAATTAAAAGCCTTTAATTGCTGAATATAAATACTGTTTTCATAGCATAAACATTTATTAATAATTTATTCTTCATTAAAAGATATTTTAAATGTACCGTATATTATCTTTAATATATCAGATGGCGCCTTCAGCAAAGAAATATTAGAAATACCGCTGCCATCTTTCGGCTTTGCTTCTTTTTTTCTTTTTTATATTGTCTTGTGAGACCCAAATAAGACGGATAGGCGTTCGGCTAGATCAAAAAATTTCTGACAGTTCTTTCCCTCTTTCATCCTTAATTCTTACAGCTTTAAATTTTTCTTTCCTCTTCACTTATATCTTTGCTATGAAAGTAAAATATAATGTGTAAATAAAACGTACAAAAAGATAACAGGTTAAATTTAATAAGATTAATAAAAAATTTTCCATGTTATGCGTTGAATCAAAAATATTTGTTATTGTAAAAAGGTATTTTATCTGATGAGTTAACACAAATATAATTTCTTTGTTATTACTTCTGAAATCACTAATATAAGACATAGATATAATGTAATTATTTATTTATAATGACTTTGTTTTTAATTTAAATTTCTACACAAGTAAAACTACAATAATAATTATTCATACGTTTTGTTTAAATATTAATAATTTTTAAAATTTCAATTGATCTTCGTTAAAACACCGGCAAGTAAAAACAATTACACGAAAGTTAAAAATCCAAGATTTTCATTTTTAGGAATTTGGTCAATTTCAGAAGAAGAAAAAAAATGATTCTTCTTTTCTTCTTCAAGGAGAAAAGTAGTGACGCACGGGAGGGAATTGTCTTTCCGGATCTGAAATTGGCTTCTTTATTCCCTCTAAATAAAGAAGAAAGGCGAGCATGTGTAACAAAATGTGTTATTTCTATTTTACAACACATGCGTACTACTGTTCGTACTTTTGAAAAGTAGACTTTCCTCGCAACTGACAACTTATGTGCTAACAGATACTCGCGCTCGTCAAAAATTATCTACTTGGCTACTCTTGTTGCGTAAAAAAAGAAAACCAGTTTCAAACCAAGTTCGAAACCCAGGAGTGTGAGGGCTTAGAGCATAGAATTTGTTTTCATTAAATTTCATTACAAATATAAAAAGTACTTTACATATTAAAAGTACAAACACATATTATTAAATAAGTTAATTTGAACATTGTTTGATAAAATTAAAAATTTAAATAAATATTTTATTTGAGTCAAGTTTGAAGTTCGTTTGAAGGAATATTTTTACGAGAAGTATTTGATACTCGTTTATTTTGTTAATGTTGTAACGAACTGTTTTCAGATTATAGAAGAAAATTTGCTTACGGCTACTCACTCGTAGTGGCATTCATCATCATTGAAAATTTTAATAATAGTAACTAGGTAGCATCCCCCCGAAGCAGTTTGATTTTTTAAAATTATAAGTTAAACGTCATTCAGTAAAATAAGAAAAGAACAAATATAACGTATAATTTATAAATAATTAATAAACATATTTCTAATGAAGATCTTAAGATTAAAATAATAAATCTTAATTCTGAAGTGTAATGAAAGATATAAATTTACACTTTTGTTTGAAACAAGTGTCCTTCCAAGCTTGTTTACTAACTCGTTTCTTTGACAGAGATGGCATATTTTCATCTGAGTTTACATTAAAAAAGACTCCACCATTTATAGTAATTGTAAAACATGTAAATTTATTACAAAATTACTGAATAATTCAATAGACTTGTTGTAAATATTTTTCTACTACTAATAATGTTAAAATTTTAATAAGATTGATTTATTACCGTACTGTGTAGACGTATTATTATAAAATTTAACAAAATGGAATATGTGTTTAAACTGATTAAAATATTATAATTAAAAATTTTGTAATGATCAGTTAACTTTTATTTATATTAAAATGATTGTTTGCCTCAAGTCGTCAATTCGAAAAAACGTGCTAAGGTGTTTTGATTGACAGGATAAAATCTGTTTTTGATCTAATACATCAAGCCATAATCCTAAACTGGCGGTATATTGAAAAAAATATTATTTAAATAATGAATTGAAATTATTTGTTAAGAAATATATAAAGTATATCATATTTTATTTTTTTATCGTAGTATTTCTTCGTAGTTTTTTGTGCGTTCTATTCATATTACACATAAAAAGTTTGGGATTTGTAAATTATTGAAATGTTTTTCGATCGTATATAAAAGGTCCTGATTTTAAAAAAAAAGAAATTGATCACGATTTTAAAAATACTAGAATTTTGAAACTATCACATGCTCATCGGAATATAAAAATGCCTTATTACTATATTGTTGTGTTGAACGACGTATATCTGATTAAGCCCTGATTTTATCAGTCAATATACCATAACGACACCCTGCTGAGACCTTATTTCCATTTTTGACGGGTTATCGATAGTTTACTATATAATGTATAGCACATACAAGGCACACTTATATATAAGAAAGAAAGACTTAATTGCAATTTATAATTGTGTGTATGTACACAGTTAAAAATTATAAATCTTTTTGTAGTCATTTCATCAAAAAAATACTGTGAATTAATTCACAAAATTTCATTATTACTTCTTACTTAAATTTTTTGTGTGAAATATTAAATTGTATAACATGTATATTTAGGAATATTCAATGCATATACGAATGCACATCAGCATTTATGATAACGTAATTTTTAACAAATTATTCAACTTTTCATTGGGAATTAATAAACATATAAATACTTTGATCTAACGGTAATTTCAAGGTTAGACAATCATGAATTCCGTCAAGTTAATGGAAGATTCGAAGACTCGATGTTTTCGAGAATGGCCCTAAAATAATATAAATATTTGATGATGGTTTAGAAAAAAGAATTAATGAGCCAAGTAAATCTCTGAAAACATTGACAAACTTTTCCACAAGAAACACGGGAAATCATTTAATAAAATAATTAAGTTTCTCTAAAATTGTTCATTGTCAAAACTTTCAATTGTAATAAATTTTATCATTTGATATTACACAAAATTATGAAGCTTCCGAGCAGTTAAAGATAAATAAAAATTAAAGTATAAAATAATAAGGGGGAACAAATAAAAATTGGTTTATACCTCTAAATAGTATGTCATAATAATGGTTAAATTTTCACACTATTGTACATTACATCAAAAAAGGATGATTACTTATTTTATTTATTAATAAATAATATATACATAATTAAGCATACGTTTTAAATAGAAATATAATTATTTATTTAAATATATGTGAAAGGAAAAATTTTAATGATTTACATTATATTTACAGCTACAATCATGCCGACGGATTTGGTGGTGACATCGGCGTCAGCTACTGACAATGTCAGTCGCACTCGAGACCTTCTGGGACCGTCAGGATCCAGATCCGGTCCAACCAGTTCGAGTTCCTCGTCATCAACGGGACCACCATCGTCGAGGAATTTCGATCCATCCAGTGCTCTCTCGGCCTACCATCACCACCACCATGGATTAGTCGCGGGGTTAGGGCATCATCATCATAGAGAATCTTCAGCCTTCGTTCCTGTTGTTCCATCCAGACTTCACCTTACGCCCTATCCCGGCGAAATGCATCCTCATTTATCAGCCCCACCATCATCCAGTACAGCGTCTTCCACTCCAGAGGGCCACGATGGTTCCGAATCCTCGTCGAGGAAATCATCATCTAGTTACGAAATTATGGCAATGATGGCGGACAAAAGAAAGGAGCTGGCTAGCAGAGCTTTGCTACTGCCTCCTCCGCCAATCCTCGAACCACCCCCGGGTTATCCAGTTTTCCCCGGTCCGTTTGCCAGCAGTTCTGCTTTGTACCCACCTGGAGGACCTCTGGCCCATCAACATCTCGATCGCAGACTACTAAGAGCACCTGGCCGGGCTTCCAGGCCGAAAAAGCAATTCATTTGCAAATTTTGCAGTCGCCAGTTCACGAAATCCTACAATTTGCTCATCCACGAGCGAACGCACACCGACGAGAGGCCATATTCTTGTGACATTTGTGGCAAAGCTTTTCGTCGTCAGGACCACTTACGAGACCATCGGTAAGCATCGCCGCGAATTACCCAAACATAGCCAGAGAACTTAAGGTCGGTTTCTTGTAATAAAATGTTCTTTCTTCTAGATACATCCATAGCAAAGAAAAGCCGTTCAAATGCGGCGAGTGCGGAAAAGGTTTCTGCCAGAGCAGGACTTTAGCCGTTCACAAGATCCTTCACATGGAGGAGTCGCCCCATAAGTGTCCCGTCTGTAACCGAAGCTTCAACCAGCGCAGTAACCTAAAAACCCATCTACTCACCCACACGGATCACAAGCCGTACGAGTGCACCTCCTGCGGCAAAGTTTTTCGCCGAAATTGTGACCTGAGGAGACACGCGTTGACTCACACAGTGGGCGACGTGCCGCCAGAGGCTTTGGAGGACATCAGGGACGACGACAGTCCCGAAGAGGAATCCAGCGTGGATTCCGGTAGACCGTCTTCTTGCTCGTCATCCTCCGTGGCATCGGCACCGACACCGTCCTCGACCATATCTTCCGGCGCATCTGCTAGTTATTCCCAGCATCAACCGTCGCCGAATCCTCCCCTACCACCGAGACCCCAATTGCAAATTCGAAGAGATCTACTGCAGATAAAACCATCATCGACCATGACATCTAGTAGCAGTTTACCAATGTCCCAAAATCCTCCGCCCCCTCTGCCACCTCCACCCCCGTTAATTTTGTCGTCGTATAGACGCCGCCTTGGCTCACCGAGCCCGTCACGGGTGCTGCTGGAGTTGCAGGAAAGGGAGAGGGAAAGGGAACGGGAATTGGAACGGGAACGTCAAAGAGAAAGAGACAGGGAGAAGGAGAGGGAGAGAGAGCGCGAGCGCGAGAAAGAAAGGGAAGAAGAAGCTAAACCACCGACCAGGGCACCAACTCCTCAGCCCCCTCCGCCGCCGCCGAGACCCGCTCCTACCAGGCAAGGTTTCACAATTGCGGATATAATGCGCCGATAGATAAATTAAGCTGCCGATGTACGAAAAAGAGGGAAGTACAAAAGTGTTAATTTAAAAAATATATATTTACCGCGCCCATTAACGAGTGCCGGGATTTATATACGCTTCGGTGTTTCCTTTTTTTTCCCCCCCACACCAGCTTGCTTCGAGTCCGTTGGAAAGGTATTAAAAAATCCGGTGTAAAGTTATTCAAAATTGCGTTTCGAAAATTGTCTCCGTTGAATGATGTCGAATTTATAAAATTATAAGTATCTTTACTGGGACGATCTCGGGTCCTTTTTGTGATAAAATGATAATGACAACAGTTGAAAATTAATATTCGTATCGTGTGAATTGAAAAATTTACTCGTCACTACGATCAGCGCAAGAATCTTTGAAGCATTACAGAAGAATTAAAATTCTAACGTCAACTACTACGGGATGGTGATTAATTTCGTAGGTAAAATGTTACGTGCGTGAAATTTATCCCAGCATGAATATGCATAATTGTAAATGCTCGCGCTGGAAATCTCGTTCAGTTCAGTTACACGTCACTCCTAATGACATTACACGATCATGCCCAATCATCATTAAAGCAGTACGTCTCCATTTTTTACATCGGTATAAAGAAATTATAATGAAAAAATGGTACATTCACGTTCTTACATTTATACAGTTACGATCGATATATCAAAATTTATATCGAAATCTGTATTCGGCAGACTGATTAAAAAGAATGGTACAGAACCTTTTACGATGACACAATTCGTAAGAATTGTTATTTGTATTCTACACGATTGTAGTAAAAGTTGCCATTGTTAATTCTGCCCATGTCATTCTTTCCTTTTTTTTCTTCTTATATTTATAAATGCAATTACGTTCTGCTTCAAACATTCACGTGTTAATTAATGAAGAAGAAGTACAGCTTTCGTATTTTTCGTTAAAGATACATTTTATATCGTACAAAAAGAATTAAAAAAGATATTTGAAAATTTGTTATCGATCAAGTAACTTCAGGACATAACGAACTACATTATAAGATGGTAAGAAATAATGACGTATATTCATAATATTGTAAGCATTGAAACGAGTATTATACTGCTTATATATTTTATGTATGCATATGATTATATCTTATTATACATTCGTTTATTTTCGTTACGTTCTGAAAGTATTAAATATATTGTATATTTTTAAACATTTTTCTCATTTCATTCCATATGAAATGTTTCTTTCGACAAATTATAAACTACAAAAAACACCTCCAAATTATGGTAAATTGAAGATTAATTTTATTATACAAAAGTTACGTAAAATTTCTTTTATCAAATGATGATAAATTTAAAAGAAATAAAACAAACAAAGATAAAATAACAAGCAATTAATAAAATTTTATCACAGAATAAATATTTACTGTTTTATAAAGTATTTTTGTAAAAATATAAAATAATTTAAAAAAAGACTGCTATTTCTAATTAAAGTATACAAATTTTATCAAGAAATGTTATTTAAGATTTATTTTTTAAACACATGATAAAATAAAATGTACGCAAAATTATTAATCAATCAGAATCGTATAAAAATGATAATTTTTACGTCGATTAAAATTGCTCAAACTATATGAACTGAAAACTAAAAGCATAATTAAAACATTATTGTAATTATAACCTTACTTCCTTGCCACATATTTATAATCAAAATAAATGTACGTGTAATATAATTAAATACTAGCTCTGTAAGTGTTAACATTGAAATATACCGAAGTCGTTTTCAAAAGGACATGAGGTTTGAATGTATACGCGTTGCATAATGTAATAAATACTAGTGTTTTGCCGCGGTTCAATTCTAAATACTATGAAGTGATATTAAATAATGCTGCTACGTCATGCGTGTAACGTATTGCACAAAATTAGCAAATTGCAATTCCAATATGATATATCACTTACAGAAATGCATGAGCCATTGTGCGTGCTAAAATTTAAGATCTTGTATATAAGAATATTTAAAGCCATCAAATGTCTACGAAACAAATTAATATTAACAAATATATATATAAATATATATATATATATGTGTATATATGCATACGTATATGTGCATATATATGCATATATTGTGATTCAATATAATTTATTTTTAAGATAGAAGATATTGTAAAAAAAATATTTCATTGAAGTTCAAAAAATGTTTAATTTAAATATACGTAATTATGTATAAAAAGAGACTAAAATATTACTAGGCAAATAAAGAAGTGTCTCAATGATGTGATGAAATATTGTCGTACATTCAAATGTAACACAAAACATTCTTTGGACTCCGAACATTGAGGGGTCCGGTTATTTTGGCATTCCGAAAAAATAACAGGGATTTTCAATCGTGAATAGTAGAAAAAATAATGTACCGTTTTAATAACGATGGATTTTCTTTAAAGAAATATATTTCCACTACATTTTCATTTGCAAAACCCCAAACGGTGAACAAGATTGGAGAATTTGAGTAATCCGAAAATATTGAGTTGATAATACAATTTATATTCGTTTTATATTATTTTCATAATAAATATAATATACAAATTTAATTAGTTAATTTATTTGTGTGCTTCGAAGTGACAAAATCTTATATACCTATTGGACGTTATAACGATGCAATAAATACACTTACTTTTTTACATTATAAATGTAATTTGTTAGTTTCAAAAGGGAAATCTTTCACAGGCATTTGCTCCTACCTACAATCTACGATTGAAAATCACGGCCCTTTTCGACGCGACAAAGTATCTTGACCCCTTAATGAAATATTTTTCAATTTCAAGCTCAAAGAGACCTTTCGGTTCCTTGGACCGGTAATTTATATATTGCACGGAATAGGTCCACTTCCCACTGTGCCTTTCGACGGCGACCAGAGTGACGAGGAATAAAAGGAGAAAAAGAAAAAAAAAACTGTCTTCGCTTTAAACTCGAACTTCTCACAGTTTCCTGTTTACATAGGACTTTTCGCGCGTTTCCCTTGTGTACATATTGTTTCAAGCAGGTGCCTATCTACATAACATACGATTAAGGAACCGACTCGATTTCGCGAGACGATTCGAACGACTGAAAACCGACGGGGACCGATTCCGGCGAAGCGATCCCTTTGTCCGGGTCCTCGGGACGCGCGCTCGGATAAAAGGGAACATGTAAATTCGAGTCACGTGACCGAGCTGGCGCTGCCACTGTAACGGTGGCAGGTGCAATACGGGTCCCAGGCTACTTTTAATGCGCGGAATACTACCTGCCGGAGGACGGGGCCCGAGTCTAAAAATACCCCGACCCTCTTCACGGAATGGCAGCTCCTTCTTTCCCGAAGGACGACCATTAAGCGTTCCTTTTTGTCCGAAAACGCTCACTGTTAGACCGCAACGCCGTCATTACACGCCGATGCGATTACACTATTCAACAAAAGTGGACACTCATTGCTTCCATTAAGTCTGCCTTGCGGCGTTGCCGAATTCTACATTTTTTCTTCCTTATTTTTCCCGTTTTTTCCCCCCCTCCTTTTCGACAAAACGCAGCGAACGGTATGTTTGCTTTATTCGTGACGCTTCTCGGATATTTATGTGAAATTGTTCCACTTGGATGCTACGGTTTTAGGGGACTCGGTCTTACTGTTTTGACACTGTTGCGGGGAAGGCAAATTTTCTTGGATGTTTTGGAATTGTGGTATTTATGTGGAATAAGCCAATTTTATGTCTGTTTTATGTATGCGCCTGAATTAAATTTATACTATTATTATTATTATTATTATTTTCCTTCTTTTTGTTGAATGTTGGAAGGGATCAACAAATTGTCATTTAATAAAATAACGTCGTTGATGATTATATAGGGGGAAAAGTATATGAAGTTGTAGATAGTAATTCCTAAAAAAAAAAAACTTTTATCTTAGCGTATTCTGTGAGATAAATTGACTGATGTTGGAACTTCATTTTTATGTGGAGAAAGAGCGCGTATTGTGTTGTAGATTTTGAAATTAAAATCTGACGATTTGCAATTATATGTTATATGGAATTTTGGACGAATTGTAAATATTAGAAGTTTAAGTAATGTTTAGTGAGAAGTCTCATTGGCGAAAGTGAACAAACAAAATTGTATGATGTGACACGAAATAAAATTTAATTCAGGCAAAGTAAACTGTCTTTCTTTTAACGTGCACTTGTAAATATTGAAATATAAATCAGATTCAAATTTAAATGAATATTTTGGAATTTTGCATGAAAAAATGTATTATTTTCAATTGTGTATATGTTTATTTATTAAGTATTATTTTTTAAATGGAAACTACCGTGTACAATTATTATAATCGTATGAGTCTATTAAAGTGGAAAACAGTTTGCGAAATTTTTTTTAATTTTATATGTGATAAAGTTGCAATTGATGAGAGAAGCAAATGTACTTATGACGTTCGCGTGTTTGTGAGTAACTTATCCAGATAATTATGAAATGCTGTGCTTTGGAAATCGAGTAGCTCCATTTTCTACATACGACGACTATTAAACTGTTATTTTACGTACACTTAGTTTATACAAAAAGACTTTTTACAATTATGAGCGAGTGAAATTGCGATTGATAGGAATTTGAGTGTGACGTGATACGCGAGAAATGTACAATTTATTGTCTACCGTTTACCTATCTATAGAAATACCATTCGTATTATCTATAGTAATATCATGTTCTAAAAATTTTTTAGGCAAATGCTTTCCTGTCACTTTTTTACGACAATTATGTAAGATCGTTATAAGTACCTTCATTTTTAGATTTATATTAGTATAAAGAATAAAATTTTTTTGTAAATTCTATATTAAGGCGGAAATAAATAAATTTAAATAATATCGTTTCATCATTAATTTTATAAGAAATCAAAATCCTTTGTAAAACAAAAAGTATATAATATAATGGAATATAAATTATCACATATTTTAAGAAAAGGAGCATACAGAGAGATGTTATATGAATTTTCTTTCTATATAAATATTCTAATTAATAATATAAATATTAAAATGCAGAACACGGATTGTATGCTGCAAATCGTGTATAGTTAACTTGATACATTATTGACTAATGTAATCGAACCGAGACACTATCCATTCGTTTTATGTATTGACTCTAATCAGCGGCATTGCAACATTTAATCATACCAATGAAAATAACATTTATAACAGAAGAAGAAAATAATTGATTGACGTTACATTATCATCATGATAAGTTGTAAGATTTATTATAACATCATTTATGTTTGTATAAACTATGTACGTCAATTACTTGTTACACATGGTAAAGAGCATTTCTGCATATAACTTATAAGACGTCCTGATGTCCAAAGAAGATTTAAGTATAACTTATCAATTCTTAAAGAATCTTTTGATGAAATTTTTTATACTGGAATTAAATGTTTTTTTAAGAAATCTTTAATGTGAAAATTTCATTATAGGAGGCCACATCCATTTTCCTTACAAGGGTATTATATGAATATATTTAAATCATAAAATTGCTTGTCCTGAAACATTATACTACAATAGAAAATTTAGGCTTCTTAAATAATTAAGTATATATTTTTCATTTTCAGGAAATGAGTATTTAATGCAGTCTATATTTTTCAGAAACAAATAAATTTTATTTCACACAATTTGAAATAATTGATCACGAAATTTACTTTATTGTATGCAGGTAACTTCCCAATCGTTGATAACTTATAAATAAAGGTACAAAACCTTTATTTATAAGCAACATTGCATTACCCCGTATAGGAAACTTACTCCCAATTTGGGAATTCTTCCTTACTTACAGTCGGTATCTAAAATCACTGCATAGAAGAGATTGCTTATCGACTATATAAGGTTGGACGCAGCATTTTTGTATTGATCAGTGGAAGGTCTTAAAAAACCTTCAAAAAAGAAATTTTAGCATATTAATTCAAAGCTGTGAAAAATTGCTTTAAACATCTAATTGTATGCTACAGTATAAAAATTATATTATTTTACTCATACAATATTGACTTTCTCAGTCAATATCACTATAAAGGCCAATGCTTTTGTTATTGAACTTAACATATTTACAATATCATTCAGTGGTTGACATTTATTGAATTATATACATGTCACTTCTTCAAATTCAAAATATTTATTGACTTGTAAATTTGTTCAAGTAATTAATTTAATAATTTATGTGAGATCTTCTTTAAATTATTAAACTATTCGTGATTACCATCATCTCACTTTTAGTATACTTAACATTCAGTATCCTTTTTACCGACATTCGTGGAAACAGCAAGTGATTCAATGGATCGCTGGTCCGAAACATCCAAAACTGTAACTCACGAATGAGTTCAGAAAATTTTCGTAAGAGGGCTCTATTATCGGTATATAAATGATGCATCCAATTTTATATAGCCGGTTAGCGATCTCTTCTCATCTCCACTAAAAGATATAGCAAATCATCCACAGATGTCTATGGTTGTAGCATTTATATCATATTAGAGGAGTCATAAATACCATTTAGATTTAGAAAAAAAATTAATGACTTTTAATCTGAAATAAAATCATGGTATTACGCATAAATCATGTATTTAATAACAATATATTTTTTACTAAATCGAACTATTGTATCTTATTAGAATTATAAATTTCCTAATTTTACAACCCAATAAATAGAAAATGATTAAACTTATTAAAAGTCTATTTGTTAACGAATAAAATTCGTTGAGTGTTGTAATTTTAGATGATAAATAAAGTGCCACTAAAAATGTAGGTATAAGAAACAAATGAACTTAAAATGATTTATTATGATAGCTCGACAGGTATTTCACAATAACAAAATCAGTATGATGCGAATGATCGACATCGATATGTTAATCGTTTAAATGCAAGATCGATTAAACATGCTGTTTATAATGAATCGCATCCGGGCGCAGAAAGAATTTAGATAAAAAACCGCTTTACATTGGCTGCTTATTCGCATATTATATTGCATCATAACGTATTACTATTAAATGAGTTGCCGAGTTGAATATATGAGGCATGAAAAATAACGACTACATGATAAGGTATTTCTGAAAATCAAACGGCGATGAGCTATTTTCATATTCTAACCCGACTTAATCGATTAGCATTTATTATGCTTAAGTAAACTAATTTAACAACCATAAATCATATCATATAACACCCGTTTCTTGTTTCCATTTGAAACAATGAAATGTTGTATTAATTTTAATTTATGAATTTGCATATTTACAGATAATGTCAAACGAATTGATTTTCAAAATATTATTAATTGTTCTATTAATTACATTTGTACTACTGACAAGTCTCCGTCGTTTGACAAAAAATGACCATCATTATGTTATGATTGAAATTGTTTGATGTAAAAGGTCATATCTTTCGATTTACTTGTTTAATTTGTTCTTAGTCTACAGTTGAGGCACATCAATTGCTTGTCGAAACTTATGATGAGGCTGCATTAAGTGAGAGGAGTGTTTAAGAATGAAGAATGGTAAATTTGACGTCAAAGGCAAAGGACTTAGTAAGAAAAATGTTGAAAGTGTAAGAAGATACGAAATTGGAGGCATTATTGAATAAAGATTTGTAACAAACGTCCAAGAAAAATATCAAATAATGAAGAAAATAATGTTACGATGGCACACTCTCTTTGACATTAAAAAATTAATAGCAGATGGTTTGATGAGGACACGTAAGTTTATACGGAATACATAATGTCACGGGGCAGCCATTTGTTCGGTGAAAATCGAACAGGAAGGAAGTAAAAGGAGGCTTGCGGAAGAGCTTCGCCGAGCGATTTATCGGCGAGACAAGCTTGCACGGATATCATACGACGACAGCGATTACCATAAGCTTATATATGCGCACGCGTGCATGTAAGAATATCCTCTCCTTTCTACGCCCACGCGCATGTCGTTTCGCATGCATAGGAAATGGACCTCCGTGCGCGGATTGTAATGTCTACCTATGGCACGACAATGGGCCTGAAAATGGTCCCGCGTTCTGGTAGTCCGATAAAGCGACCCTTTTATCTCGAGTTCGCTCGTAAAAACCTCTTTGCTCGGCGCTCCACTCGCTCGCCCTGCCCATCTCACTTTCGAGTTCACAGTTTTATGCTGCACTCATCGATGCTTTCAACAATCGACAAGGATATATCTTGCAAATTTGATATTTCCAGAAACAAAGAACTAACAATCTTAACGTTTATTATCGCAATAACCGTTTTTCATTATTAAGATTATTGCAGGCAAACGCGTTAAATTTGTTTTCATGTAAAATTGAAAATCAAATTTAAATAATAGTGTGTAAAGTGGAAATATTATAGTTTTATTGAACAGTTGTTTCTAAACAAATTGTTTGAAATGTACATATTTATCTTGGTAAATAAATTTGTGAATATTTCAATAATTTAATTAAAAAAAGAGAAATTGAAAAACTACACTTTCCAAAATTGCATGAAAACTACACTTTTTCCTTTTTTTTAATCATAAAAAAAATTATATTCTCCACAAATTCTTATCCTGTGTAGTGGACAAACGCAGCTCATGGGTTAAGATTCTTTTCATCACCTCGCAAGGTAAGATACATCACTATGTTTTGAAATCCTAAAAAGGTAGACATACAAATAAGCAACCGTCTTGACAGAGAAGTGTGAGAGAATGCTCAGGTGTGTTTTCATGACTTTTCATAATAATCAAAAGTATTGTTTACTTCCACTTAACGTGACTGAAGTGTTAGTTTTACGAACAGGTATCATATATCATAAATTTACCTGCAAAAAAAAAGTTAAACATGCGAAACCAAACTATTTTGGATTTGTTAAAATTTAAATAAATTATTTACTCAATTCACGCTTGTTTCTAATAAGAAAAGTTATACACGTGCCGAAATATTTTATTGTTAATAATGAATTAAAATTATTACTTTTTAAAAACACATTTATTAGTTCAACAATTTATGTATAACAATTAAATTGCAAATACATTTAGACCCTGCTGTAAAATAAAAATATGCTAATTTTGTTCAAAGGTTTAAGTTACTGATCCAGCGTATAATCTATCCGCTGTCGTCAGGTCGTTCATCGATTTTATTATTATAAGCGCGAAATTATTCCAAAGTAAAAGTCGTCAGCTCCATTTAGTGAAACGAAAGAGAAGCTCGTAAAACGTCTTATTATCGAATGTAAGCCACCACCAAGATAGTTTGGCAGACCACAAAGAAATTTTGTGATACCGCTCTTTAAACTCCTATTCATAACTTTTAATGAGTTTTTAATTTTTAAAAACAAATATTAATTTATATCCCGCGCCATAAAAGTAACACTGTATAATTTAAATTATGGTTTTATAATTAAATTATATAAATATATACTTTAATTTGAAATTTTATAACTGTGACATTGTCATTGTGACTCAGTAAAAACGAATAAATACCAATTGAAAACGAAAATTGAAATTTTAATAATCACGTAAAATTTCTTCATCTGTATTTATTATGTCCCCGTCTTAAGACCCTCGTAATAGATTGCCTATTACATACCGGTGTCAAAACATGTTTTATTTTAGTGCATTTCATTTTCCGGGAAGTTCAAAAAACAAAACAAAAGCTACAACCGATATACGAAAAGGTGTTCCGAAAGAAATAGTTGTAAAGATAAAACCAAAAGAAAAATTAAATAAAAAATAGACAAACCGAAACTGTCAGATCAGATAAAGTAGGTATAAAGTGACACGGCAGATAAACCCAAAGGAAAACTTACACGAAAGGGTAAAAATTTGAAAAAGGTACAAACCGCAGATATTAAATAAGATCTATTATAAGCGAAATAATAAAGTAAATAAAAAATAATTAACTAATGGAAAGCAGTAAATTACGCCGAGAAAAATGTCTTTGGAAACATTTTTATAGTTTACAGGGAAGGAACCTTATCGAGCTGATTTATACCAATAGTACCATAGTTTTGGAAAAAGAATACTAAGATTATTTCATTGTACGAGATAATCTAAGCAAACTATTTCCCACAGTTTTAAGAAAATATATAGAAATCAGTTCGATGAGGTTCGTTTGCTGCAAACTATAGTACATTTTTAACTGCAAACCATTTGTTAATGAAAACATTTTAGATTGAATCATTGAAAGGTACGAGCATAATTTGCAAAAATCTTTCTTTATTTTCTAAATTTAGTTGTATATATACGTATGTGTGTATCTTAACATATTACTTTGTTCAATCATTCTGGTATCTCAATTCGCTGAAATAAATGCCTTGATTATTCTAACAATATAAGTAGTTCCCACCGTTAAATGTAGTATATTAATCATTGACATCCGTTACAACTAGAAACACATGTACCGTACCCGTGATTTGGATTTGATTAGACAAACCAACTTATTTTGATATACTACATTTGATAAAATTACCCATTATTAGTATTATTTTAATTAACTTTACAATATAAACAGCTAAGCAAATAATGTATCACTTTTTGACTAATTTTTCATAGTAATCAGTACCGATAAGTAACATTTGTACATTACATCGATAGATGATCTGCGAAAAAAAGACTATTTACACCTGGATCTTTTACTTTTAATAGAATCTTACACTGAGATAAATTTATTAATAGTTGATACTATATATTTTATAAGAACTCGGGGATATGTGTACACTTGTCGTATTCCTTATAATACGATGTAGTAAAATTCATTTTAAAAAAATATTTAGATAAAAGGTCGTTATCAAGGAATAGAACTAGTTACATCCTAATACCACCTAAAGTAATGACAAAATTTTGAGGCTTCGCGTTCAATCGGCATAAATCATACCATAAAAGTTACCGCAAATAAACATAAATGCATCGTCGTGCAATACGATTATCAAAAAAAAGTTACTGGGCAAACAAAAGGCGATAACATTTTTTCGCGCTATATCGCGGTACGACGCAAATGCGTATCGTCGTTGCGATAAAATATTAGCAACATTCACGCAATGACCCCTTTTCAACTGTCTCGTTCGGCTCGTTTGGCTCGTCCCTTGGCTTGCAGTCAGCGGGCTCGGGCGTTTTACGACTAGAGCAGCATTCGAGTACACAGAGATGGGGCTTTACAGCGCAGTAAAGCTGACTAAAAATCGACAATCTATTCCGGTCGCATATATAACGCCGCGTGGTTGACGAGGCGTTACGGATATGATAAGTTCTCATTGTCGGCGGCGGCGTTCTGTGAAAATTTCGGCGTAACTCAAAAGCCAAGACAAACATAGGCGTGTACGCCGCGGCGACGTTTAAATCCGGTTGAAAAAGTGCGCGCGCCGCGCGATACACACGCACACACGTTACGCATACACCGGCGCGTTATGCTCGTCATTAGGCTTATCCTTGGACGCGCGAGAGAGCGATTAGCTGCTCGTGCCAATCATAAAACGCGACGAGGTGTAATGAACGGCTCTTTTTGACATACCTTTTTTTTCCTCTCTGTTCGGTGAAAAAAAAAAAAAAAAAAAGATGTGTGTCGTCGGTATGTACAGACACGTTACGTTTGCGGACTCCGCGACTCGCACTTGTTTCGCGGAACAAATGACGCATCTCGCGCTTCGCGAAGACCTAATTCCCTTGGCGCGAATGCATTTGCGCGGATTATGCTTTACGAGACACAATGCGGTGTGACAATTATTTAACGCAAATGAGTCACGCGTGTGCACTTTTGCGGTATTAGATTTCACTGGGCTATACAATTAGAATTTAATTGTGTTAGATTACGTCACACGCTTTGATTTCAGTGGAATGTTTCTCCAGAAGAATCGTCTTGGAAAAAATAATAATAACGTTACTTTTCATGGGAATACAATTTGATGATTTAAATTTAATTATAGTAAATATTTAATACTAATTTATAGTAAATTTTAATCCACTGTGGTTGACGTTACATATATGGGTGTACCAAGGTTGTGGAATAATTTGTTTCACTGATTATTTTCATATCTTAATATTTATATTAAGTATAATCTTTCACATTATAAGAAATTTGATTTTAATATATTAATAACAGTTGTCGAGCAAAGAATTTTATTTGCATCGAAATGTGCTCAGCTGCGGGTCTTTTGTTTAATATCAGTTCCATCATTTATTCATCCCTCTTGTAGACAAGGGACCTCTCAGGGTAGGCGCGCGCAAACTTGTTAAATTTCGAAGTCGACAATAAGCGCCTGACTAAAGAGTACCGCGGTCAAGCTCGATTATAGGTGCTCATTCACTTTCGCTCTAGGTGAAGAAGAGGAAGCAAAGGGAAACGAGAGTTAAGACGACTTCCATTCATTCGTCCACGATCAACGGTGGTTCATGGTTCATTCAGGAATTCTTCATCTCTATTGTTCTACGTTTGTACGAGTCTCCCGATAATCTAAGACTGAAGAAATACCTTCGTCATTTTTCTGCGGTGCTTTTTCATTGCTTCTTTATTTCATTCCCTTTCATTATTTTCCTCGGCTCTTTTTTTCCTCTCGTTTTCTTTTCACTTTTTTGAAAACTCTTTGAATAATTACCTGGGAATGATATATTTAGAGTTGATTTCAGTTCAACAATGGAAAACGATTTGGAAGGTGCTAGAGAGTTTCCAATTTGACACAGGCTACTTTGCTTTTTACTTAATTTCCATCTTTGTCTTTTTCTGAGATCGTATGTCATTTATCTATCGAGTTTTAAAAGAAAACAATGAAAGTGATATTCGAAAAGGAAAAGAGAAGTCCTTTTTGGAATTAGATGTTTCTTTAATACGTAAGATCTGGTAGCATCATTTTTCATTGCTTCTTACATTTAACTAAGCTGAAGGTAATTTTAATTACGTGCATTGTAATAAAAAAATTGTAACAGTAATTGACAGAAATTTTAGTAATTTTCAAAACTTGGAAATTTGAACGTTCTGTACAAAGAGCGTGCTTTTAAAATAATTGACAATGTCTAAAAACTGAGATTAATATAAAGATCAAACAAAAATTGATGGCACATTTGTTGACACACGACGCGTTGAATTAAAAAGAACAAAACTTGTGTGAGAAAGGGGAGGATGGTATTCTTCAAGGTTTCGGAGGGTAGTTAAATCCTTTGTTTCGTCGCGTCCACATGTTCGCCGTGGAAAATATATACGTATTCGCACGAGAATACCTAACAACGTGCAAATATAAAAGAAACTTATCTCGTTTCTAAATCCTCATCGAAAATTTGCATACTCGAAACTTGGGCGTTAAAGTCATCGCTTGTACAAACGTGTCTCTAAGCATTCTGTCGTGCATGGCCACACTCTCGTTTCCTATGTGTCGAATGTGTGTAATATGGTACACTTGTACTTTCACTGAGGAACAAATAACTGTAGTCTCTTCCAAAAACTGACATAATCTCGACTTTGCTTCTTTCGTTTGTTCCTTTCGTTTCGTTTTCTCAATTAATATACATCGCTTTCAAATCATCGACGCGGCCGTTCGATAATATAAATAAATGACGATTTAATCGGGCCGTATTTCAACAACATCCAAGTCCATAATTAAAATATTAATGTTAAGCGAATGAAGATATTAAATTAGTCGTATAAAAATTACATTTTAGGTCATTTATTCAGATTAATGAAGTGTGAGAATTAAACCGTTCTTTCCCTTTTCAGCCGACGCATTATTTAGTCTTGTCATATTCTTGAAAAACACTTCTGATCGATTGATTTTTTCGATTCCTTCTAATTTGTGCCATTGTTCCGTTTGACGTTTTAGAAAATCAATGGATCGTTTGAGGGAGAATATAATTATATTGATTTATTAGTAATTCAAAATGAATTTTTATTAATTTTATTAATACAATAAGCTGTATGAATAGTGCGATAATTGTTCAATAAAGTAGAATAAATTGTTAATTACCGTGGAGCGTTAATCTGATTTATGCTTTCATTTACTTATTAGTATTCAAAGTTATGACATATAAATCTGTCATATATTGAAATACACATTTGAATTGAAACTATTCAAACATTCTCTTCATATTTAAATTGAATTAAACTTCATTTATCATAATAATATTAACATTTATTATAATAATCAATTAGATTATTTATTTAATAAGATTTGTTCCGTATAATTATTAATAAATTGAATTATATTAATTTTATATCAACTAAGCAATTAAATGGATTACCTTAAATATAAGTGTTATATTAAATAGTTTTACATTAAATTTGTAATGAGTAAATAAAAGTTCACTATATTTAGGTGTAAATAAATTTTGGAGTTCAAAATTGAATAAATACTTGTGATGAATAATTTTTATAGCACAATTAAATATAACTGTTTCTTGTTTTAAAATGTTAGAAGAAACACGAACATTTAATAAATATACATGTTTTTTAATCCCTATAAAAGCTTTCTGACATTTCTCTGAGGGTTTAGTTTTTTTTTTTTTTTTTTTTTTCAGAATTTCCAGAAACTGACCACCCTGATTCCGGCAATGCACTTGTACATTGATGTGGAACATAATATTTTTCAATGCACTGAATAAATTATTATTGCTAAATACTTTTATATCTTGCTTAAAATATTTATAACATTTCTATAATATTATTCTAATATATATATACTTCAGAAATATTCTTTTTGGATTTTAATTAAATAATATAAACTTACATGACTTCTCTCCCTCCTTTTCTACGTAATGAAATTGTTTTTTCTTTCCTTATCTTCCCAATAACAAAAGTCATTAAATACCGAATATTAAACGGTAATCATCTCTACAAAAAATTCGCTAAAACCTGCTATATTTCAAACAAGATATAACTCTTCAACAAAACAAATTTCTTTTATTATCAACGAAACAATTATTCTTGCGAACTAATCATCTCCAATCCCGTATATCAAACCGAAATTCTTTCGCACATAATTCACACAAATGCCACAATTACCAAAGACAAAAAAAGCAAAAACAAAACAAAAAAAGAAGCAACGTACAACTCTCCTTCCGAAAACCTTCTTGCCTTGATAACTTCATTAAGTATTCATCATATTTAAATATCCCAATTTAGATTCTTTGTCCTGCGATTTCTCTGACCAGGGCAGGCTTCCTTCTCCATCGAATCGAAGTCGCGCGTCTCTCATTTCATTCGTCACGACAATAAAGAGAGATAAAAAAAATAAGAAGAAGAAGAAAAGAAATGAAATGAAATGAAATGAAATGAAAAGAAAAAAGAGAAGAAGAGGGACAAAACGCACTGACTATAATTCGGCTGTGCTTTGACTATGGACGGACAGATAGGCGGCGTCGTATCGGAGAAGACGAGCTCTACATTGCGGTGGTCGCAATAAACTGCGTCGCTCGTGTTGCGGGCGGAGCATAACGCGCCGCATACGTCCAAGGTGCGGCTTCATCCACAATATCGATTTCAACCCGTGCCCATTATGCGGACTAACTCGCCTCATACTTTTACGCCGCCTCGGGGTAAGTCCCACAATAAGTCCCGACAAGTCCCGTCGATAATCAGCGGTACTTTGCGAATGAAAAGACGCTCGAAAGCGCGCTTCGTACCATTAACGAAAGCGGCGATCGAGGCAACCCGGGGGATCCGGACCGGACTCCTGGGAACGGCCAACGGATTCATCACTTTGACAGAAAATATCACTTTCTGGCTTTAAGGGTTTTCCGAATTTCATTGGGAAGAGCCGCTTCGAATGCCGGCCAGACGGGGCTTTGAGGGACGTCGAAAATAAATTATGATATTTTGACTTTGTGTTGTCGAAGGGAGGGGTGGGGGGGAAAGGTTCGGGTACGCGGCCGGCCACGACCACCTACGGGATGCTGGTGAATATTTCTGTAAATATTTAATACTTTTGAAATGGGTAATGAGGCATTGTTTCAAGGAAATTAATGATTCCTCGGCCATTGTTCCGATAATAGGATATTTTACGGTTTTGAGATATGCGGTTTGGATATTTTCGGTGTACCGAATTGATTTTAATTGCTTTTCAAACCAAAACAATGAGCTGTATAATGATGTATTTATTCAGTAGAAAGTTCTTTTTTTTTTTTTTTTGTTATTGGGTATTGGTGAGGTGTCATCGGAAAGAGTTATTACGGTTTTATTGCGTTGGAATTTATGAAACTGTTTCGTTGCTTTATTATAATTTGTTGTAAGGAAAGTTTTGTTTCTTTTCGTTTTTTTTTTTTTTTTACTTACTCTCCCCTTTTGTTTAAATAATGCAATATAATTTATTTTACGAGATTATTTTTAACGTTGTTGGCGGAATGAATTTTCCATAATTACGTAAATTTGGTCCGTTATAAAATAGAAGAATGGGTATTTAAGTTATTATTCGCTTGGGGGTATTTTCATTAAACCGTAATACTCTTTAAATTTTATTTCTTAAATTTTATATAACTTGGCAGGCTTTTCACTGTCATTTACTTTTCCGCGTAATTAAAGTTAAACGTTATTTGATATTATCCTGATGTATTATTAAAATGGAAAAATATATTGCAGAAAATTTGGCCCATTAGTAGATTGTTAGTGGATAATAATTTTGGCCAACTAATAGTTAGAAATAAGTTTACTGGTATTTGCCTAATTAGTTTACCAATGACTAGTTCCGGTATATTCTGTATTTAGGAAATTAATTATCAAATAAGAACATACATACACGAAAATTAAATTCATTCTACCACAATTCATTTGCTATCGAATGATTTAAAAGGAGAAACAATTTACTTAAAGAAACTAAATTAAATAATACCAAGATAACCCTACACTGTAATTACAGAAGTCAGACTTATACTCCAGTCTTACTTCCAGATATACAGCCAGGAAATTTCCATTCCGAAATATCAAACAATAACTTTTTATTTCTTCCACGTTTATCCCCACCTTCATTCTAAACCTTAACGCCATTCGATGATCAATTTGTCCGACTAAAATAATTTCATGAAACACACTTACAACCCATTGTATCATAAAAACGCTCAAGTAACTGTATTACATTTTTTTTTCCTCTATCCTTTCATAAACTCAAATAACTTTCTTGTATCATCAAGCGATTTCTACAACAGCGC
Organism: Leptoteleia sp. ZL-2020; assembly: GCA_022817305.1. Lineage (NCBI taxonomy): Eukaryota > Metazoa > Arthropoda > Insecta > Hymenoptera > Scelionidae > Leptoteleia > Leptoteleia sp. ZL-2020. The sequence continues at coordinate 14,765 of JABFPN010000163.1, read as the reverse complement.
GCCACGCCACGCATCACAAATAAATATTGAAAATCATGATTTTCTTGTGTAATAAGTATAAAACATTCTGGCATCATCTGATACAGAAATCATACATAATTAGCATAATTTAAATCGATCAACAATGACTGCGCACGAATGCCTGCGCCATAAACGGTTCGGTAACACAATTGACTATGTAAATGTATGTGTGAAATATTGTTTGTGAAAAACAAATCGGCGGAGCCGGTACATTAATCAAACATTGACAAAAATTGTCCGACTCTTTCCCCCAAATTACGAAGGCACGAAAATCCCCCCCCTCCCCTCACATCCCCCGTCCCCCAGCCATAACAATGTACAGTTTAACGAAGCGATATTTATGGCGAGCGGTACGTATTTCCGGAATATGTTTCACAGCTACGTTAAAAAGTGCGCAATTTATTTCCGAACGTCGTCGCGAGTACCTTTTGTAGAACGACCATTATGTATCGTTCGACAACGCGTGCGTACACATACGTTCCCATTGGGCGCGTTTGCATATCTACAACTCGCGACTTCTCGCCGGGAGAAACTCGTGTCTTTGATGTTGGCCGCCGTTGCGGGAGACAGATATTATCATCGTCTTGAGGGTCCCACAGTGCACATTGGGACCCTCCTGCTCTGTCGACGCAGCGCGCAGACATGCGATTCTTATTCTCCCGGACCAATGACGAATCTATTTATACGAACGCTCAACCCCCCCAACATTTTATTCAGCCATACCATTTCGACTGCAATTTTATGCCAATGCATTTCATTAGAAAAATTGCAATAATTGTCGTCGTCGTCGTCTTCGTTGACAGACATGAAACTCTAATATTATTTGGATAAAATTGACTCGACGATGAGAGATAGATTTTACCATTAATTTAAAATTGAAAAAGAACAATTGGAGTAATGCTATGAAATTTTGTCTTGAAATGCATACAATGTTTTATAATGTGTTAAATTTATTAATTAATATAGAATGTAACTAAAAGCAATCACTATTGTGCAATTGAAATTATTATATAAATACTATTCGGTATATAGTAATATTAGATACGATCAAGTTTTTCAGGCCTGATAAGGTCTAAAAAGTTAAGAGCATATCTCAATCAGATCTAATCTGTTTCGGTTAGATCTAATAAGTGCTGATAATCAAGACCTAATCAGGTTTACTAAAATAAGATCTCTAGTCAAATCAAAGTGTTAGCCAAATCTATTATCATCAGATTTTCCTCGAGTTTTCGATTTTTTCACCAAAAGAAAAGAAATATCAGTAATGTGTCTTTTTAATAAATTTTCCTACAAATGTGTCAACAAAATGTTGGTATTTATTATTCTTTAAATCAAAAATATTTTCATGATTTTTCACTTTGCGTACCGATAGATTGAAAACATTTTTTTGTCTTATAACTGACGTGCAGTTAAACGTAGGAACGCCCCTTTAATTAAAAACGTTCCAGTAATTTTAGTATCAAGCCGACCAAATACCAGAAGCAGAAAACCGTTCACGGATTGAGCGATCCTTATCTCCCTTCATCTATCATATTCAAAAAGAAAAGTTTCATCTAGCTACCATGCTAAGCAGTCGCTGATTGGCATCGGTCCGTGGCGATCCACTTTTTTCTGCTGTTTCACGAACTGCTCACGTTTTCGACCACTTGTCAAAATTAAACATGACTCATCAAAGAAGATGCGGGGCTTAAATTAGACGCAAAGAAAACAAAATAATGAAACGGAACGAAATGATCTCGCGTTTTTCCGCTCGGAAACACGGTCCTACCTGGCACTGCCACGAGCCGAGTTGCACGGAAAAAAATTGACCATTTTTCAAGCGTCCGACTAAAAAAAAAAGGAAGAAAAAAAACGCCCCTTATCTTATACACTCCGTCACATTTTCAGTTCTTTATCTCATCGGCGGAGTCAAACTCATTTATCTAACTATTCGCTGGGTCGTTTCGGCTGGTTGTTATTTCAGTCTGTCGATGCTCAAGGTGGTATTATTTGTTTTATGAAACCCGGCATTAGAAGAAGCGAGCCAATAACAGTTTTCTGAATTATGTGACACTTAAATCATCGATCGAGATAAAGGCTCGTGATATGAGAAAACTGAACGCAAAACATCAAAATATTCACAGGGAAGAAAGATACACCTGGTGACAGTTACACTGACTTTGTGTTTTTGTGGTGGAAGAAAATGTGACTAATTTAATATTCGGACAACCAGAGTTTACCATTAAAATCATGGCTCTACTATTATATATAAATGTAATTTATAATTGATAAAGATAATTGAAGTATAAAAATTCTGCGGATTATGCTTGGAGCTTCAATTCGTGACTCGGACCCTTCTGTTTGTAAGTTATAAGTGCAAAGGTCTTTTCCATGTGTAATAATTAGTGTACATGATATACTGGACATATGTTTTTTCACAGACCATACTCGCGAATTACCATTTCGATTCACGTGAAGTTGGTTAATAGTGAGTTTACTTTCTGTACGAAGTGCTACTTTAAAAATATGGAATATTTTTAATAAAAAATAAAGTGATGTACTTGTAATTTTTGTAAAAGATCCCGAGTAGAAAAATCAATCTGGAAATAGTATGGAAGAAGTATGGTAATTAATCTAAATACAATATGAATTAAAAATGGTGCAGATTTGGTAGAGATCTAAACAAGTGTCCAAACTACACTTGAGGTAATAATCTGACCCAGGAGCATATGCCAGATTGTTGTCAGCCTTTTCTTATCTATCTTCGACAAAGATCTGGTTTAAAAAAGTTGAGAAAAAAAATAAATAAACACGGGGAATTCACTTTACTCGCACAATTACTGAACATTTAAAATAATCACTAATATAAAAGAGAATTGGGTAAAAAATTGGAAAAAATCTGGTGACAGTCTGGACACAATTTGACTATTCACCCAACTAATTAAATATGTTTACCCAAAGCAAGCCCACACCAGTGTCCGCTAATGAATTTTTCCTACATTTAATGATCCCGTCTATAAAATAATTCGGCCTTGATTAATGATGCCCGCGATATTAAGGGGGGACTTTTTTTCTCGTACTTTCGTTAACGAAGCGACATAATTAAGCCATCAATTAAGCGGGCGATCGTGAAATCCCTGCTAGCTACCGTAACCGTGATTAATTAAACGGATTTTCGTAAAATCATCAATAACCGTTTCGTTACGCAACGTAATTGCAGCTATTGATTTCCGTCGACTCGGGGTCACGATGACGGAGGCAAAAAATTGCGCCCAGTTTCGTTGGTAAAAATGTAAAAACAGGCAGCGGCGTGACGGGCAGTGAGTTCGCGAAACGCGCGGATACGTGCTGCATTACAAGTTAATTTCACCAAGGATGCCTCCGCGATCCTTGTAATTACAAGCTGCTTTGCGTGTAGCGCCGTTAATCTTTGATTGAGAAAGGATTGAACTTTCCCGTGATTTGTGGAATTGACGGTAAATCGATCAGCCGGCGTTATTGTTCCATTTCGAGTCATTGAATGGCGTGAAACGCGCCGAGCCGGCCTTTTCATCGTTGACTTTGCTAATTTCAATGAATTATGACTTTGCTCCGATCCATGCCGGAACATTTTTTAATTTAAATTTTTCACATTTTTCCCGACGACTACTCCTTTTCGAGGCCCTCCACGTAAACAATGCAAAGAATGCTGCGGTCTTTTTTTTTTTTTATTCATACTCCCATAGTTTCTTCCTCTTCTTTTTCTTTCCTCCTCGCTTTTTGTTTCTACGATTATGATTTATACTCTTGCGATGACTAATCGCTATTTCGAATGTTAAATAAAATGGTAGTTTAACACCCAGTATTGGCTGGTTGTATCGCGTTAGTGACACTTCATCTGTTTGCCCTTGTAGTATTTTACGGGTCTGTTTGCCGAGGTTTTGTTTCCGCCAGTTTCCGTTTCCTTCGCTATCTTTCCCCGGTAAACACGGCGGCTTCTCTGTGATCAGGTCCCCGAATACGCAGTATCCACAACTCGAGGAATATATCACAAGAAAACAACTTACTCGTCATATCCTGACTCTGCTTACACACCGAGAAAGCCAGTTGTTTCACGATAACGCGAAACGCTTTATCTCTATTCCAACACCTTTACTGCACTGTCAATATGGAATTGTTATGGATTGACGAAAAATTATCTGCTTTTGTTAATGAATTATCAGAAGATAGTAACGGTCGTTTGATTAATAAGAATTTGAGGTTCCCTTTGTGACCGAACGAGACAGTTGAGCATACGTTAATTGTCGAAACTTATTTTCAAAGCGCCATTTCGAGTGATCGTTGAAAGTTGAAAGTCATCAAATAACAATTCAGCTTCACTGTCAGTATCGTGGAGGAAATTTAAATGATTCCCTTTTTCAGCAAAAGTTTTCTCTTCAAACAATATTACACTTTGTACAATTTCAGTAACTTCGATGTGGTAACATGTTCTGTAACAATGTCATCTTTATTACCGTAAAGAAATTCTTAGTGAAGAATTATTCCAGTAGATTTAATAGACCGAGATGTTTTAAATCACGAAAACATTACTAAACAGACTTGAAAATTCAACGAGTCACGTTTTGATGTATCTATGAGACAAAGCTTAGAAATTATATAAAAATTTTAGACGTGGATTTTGAAATATATAAATCAGTATGTAAGAAATTATATATATATATATATAAACTTTACACTGATTCTATTTCGAGGCAGACATTTTCTGCGGTATATAAACTAAGGAAAATTTTCTAAGCCAATAAATTACTTTATAAATTTATTTAAAATATCAAGCAAATCAAATAATATTAACATTTGTACTTGATAATTTCATGTGTGTCATTATTGAAAAAATGTAAAGCAAATATTCGTTGTATACATTTGAAAAATGTATACGACGTTGGACTATCTTATCAATATTAAAAGGTAAAAACATTGCGTTATTAACTTGTAAACGGGCAATAAAAGCCTGTTCCATATTGAAAACAGTTGTAAAACTGAAGGCGTATGAAAATAATCCGCATTTATAAAAGACTCAAGTTTAATAAATACCATTTGCGTACAAGATATGATGTATGATGGTTACTTCGTGTCTTGCGGTTCGGCGCCATTTTGGTTCACAATAAGAGTATGCGCTGTCTGCGGTAAAAAGCCGCAGATGGAGACCATGAACTTTGCACGGAAGATGGACCACCGTGGACTTTTAAAAAGTATTAAAATTATTTAATTTTTACAAAGAATTTTACACTTATAATTGCAATTATTTTCAACCAATAGCATTAATGAAACGGCTAATTAAACGGTCTTTTATTTTGAAAGTTCTCCGAAACAATCAGACGGTACTGTAATTTTTTGGGACCCCTTTTTACGAAATAAGATGTAACCTCTAGATCTTTATTTAAAATAGTTATAAAAAATATCCCGCAATATTCAAAAAATTCTTTACAACATTTTAAATGCTTAACCTTTAACGAAAAGTTAAAATTTAATAATCATTTATACTTAATTATTTTGGTATAAATTTTGCCTATACGAACTTTTAGAAAGAATCATACTTCGTTCGACGTTGCAAAGCATTAAAATCATTTTCAACGATCGGCAATGAATATTTTATAAAGAAGCATGTTTATTAACAAAGGACAAAATCTGTCGTGCAAATAATATTTCGCTGCGTTACATAACCGTTGGATCTCATCAAATCTGACTGTAAAATGTGCCTGCATTGTAATATGCCGAACGATAAAAATGTACGCGTTAAAATAACAACTAACGTGAGACATAAATTTGGACTTAATGCCGGTGAATTTGAACGTCTGCCAAAATAATTTTTGAGCTCCCACCGCGTCCGAGGACTCGGTAATGTTGCTATCATGAAGTGACGGTCAGAAAATTCCCATGCGGAGAGGTTCATTACGCGATGTACCGCCGTCACGTCGCTAGACGGTTGGCGAGGGTAGTCAGGGGCGTACTAGCAATGGCGGATTCCTCGCCAACTTGTGCAACCCACGCGCTGCCTGGCATTTCTCTCCTTGCATACTCTCTCTCTCTTTTATCCCCGGCTCATTTTCATCCATCTTTTATCTAATGTTTCCTACTTATTTGCTTCCTCAGTAATATTCCAACTTGATTCCACGTTGCGCCGCTCCTCATAGTTATTATCTAAAGCCCCAATTTAGCCGAGGGTCAATTCGGTTGAAACCAATAAGACAAAAATTGATCCATTTGGAATCTCCTTCGCCTTAACCCGTGCGAAGTTTAATACCGAAATTTAGCATTTACATGATTAAGGATAGGATGGAAGGATTTTCAGGAACAGTAGGACCTGTCGTATATCTTGGTCCTTAATATCATAATAGATTTATCACTCCAACCACTTCATTATATTAATTCAGTTGAATATGGAGTTGGGAAAAGATGTGGAGAAATATTTGTTGTTGATGTTGAATCCAACTTAAGAAGATTAAGAAACGTGCTTATCATTTTTGTAATTTGGATACAAAAACATATTACAATTCTGTAATAATTCAAGAAGGCCACTAAAATGAATTAGATAATGAATTCTATTCAATTGATTAAGAATCGCTAATAAAATTTTACTGCAAATTATCCTTAGTTAACTATTAATAACTTTTCAATAAACTCTTAAACTCTCAGAAATCCGTTGGTTTTAAATGGACTGTATCGACACAAGGAAAATAACAATTAAACTTAAAATTGGGCATTACTTAATTTTAAATAGAAGTAAAACAACTCCAGTGTGATTCGAAATCTAAAGGTTTGATTGTATGATATTTTTCTAAATGTACATAAATTAAAATACTTGCTTGATTTAAGTTAATTGAAATGTAATTTTTAACAGCAAATTTAATTAGTTAGTTCATAGAATTATTTAATTCTAATTTAAAAACCATACTTTAATCAAATCCAGATTGCCATATGTATTATGAAATCGGTTTAAAATTAAGCAACCTATAACTCTTTTATCCTTCGAATATAAAAATATTCAAACGTAACATTACATTGGAAGACATTATTAAATAATAAAAATAATTAAAAATATATCACATTTCTGCGCAGTAAGAAGAGGATCCTTATCATTAAATTGCTACAACTTGTACAACACCGTTTTCCTCTTCGAAGAATCGCGCAGAAGTTAAAAAACGCGGCCTATCGCGCGGTACTTAAAAACACCATAAATAAATAAATTACAACGCGCCTACCGTGTTACGGGGGGTGGGGGACGCGAGCGTTAATCCTAAAAACATATTTCCATCGTGGATTCGTCGCTCGAGTTGTACGTGACGAAAATGCAAGAAGTAGCGGCATCTCCTCTGTCTTTGGCGGCTCTCCGCTCGCGAATTCTTTTCCTCCGTAGTCGCCCGGTGACCGGCGCCCAAGAGGAGGCGATTATCGTCGCGTTCGCCGTCGCGATACGCCGAGATCGCTCATAGGCGGAGTTAAACTCCTGACGATGGCTCGCCGTGGGTTCCACCGGGGTGGGAGAGATGGTCCAGCCTCGTGGTGGGAGGTTTGACGGTGACTACTGTGCATTTCCCACGTGCCCTGGGAACCCTTGCGGCGGTGTGGCGGCCCCCGCGCTTCTCTACTGGGCTCTTCTGTTCGCATCGGCCGTCTCCCTCGGGCGGGCTCGCCTCTCGCTCGCGCACCACCAACGAGGACAAAGCATAAGGCCCCGTGCGGCGCGACAAGAACGCACGAACTCCGGCCGGGTTTGAGGACAAACGGCGTATTTCCCGAGCTGGAAGCTCGACGACGTCGTTAAACAGCATATTGCGGCATCACTTCGACAAAATCTCATGATGTTTTAACACATTAACTGGTTGCGCGTTACCACGTTACCAGACGTCGAAACGGAAATCCCGCTTCGTCGCTTCCAACTCAATGGCGACGCTTCGAATTTTCATTCGTCTCTCCCATCGCGCTGTTTACTCTTCTTCACGACCAACAGCGAGAATCTGCAATCTCAAATCCATAAAGATTTACTGCAAGCTAGTCCGCAATTCGGATTACTGGCTTTGTAATCCGGATTAACGCTGGTACCTACATCAGGGGTCAAGTAACAATTCTTTCGTCTTACTGCACGGGCGCTACCAGTTCAATCAATCAACTGGCTCCTTGCGCGCATACCAGCTTTGCAATTCTTTTGACAATATGAAAAATGGTGGCTTAAGGGAAGCGCGGGGAGGGTTTGGCAACGCGCAAGCCAACGGCGTTGATTTGCAAAAAGGGCTGGCGCGCAGGCGGTGATTGTTGATCGGCCAACGAAAAAGCCCAAGCAACTAACTGGCCAACGGGTCACGGTTGATGTGTACAAATGATGCTTGCCGTAACTCGGGCGAATTAACATAATCATTACTCTTTGTCTTTCGATGGCAAACTACCGTGCGTCTAATTATCGGGATGATTGAGTGACCGCCGGGGCAGAGACTCACGCGAAATAATCATTAGCCGGGGCATCCGGATTTCCAAAACAGTCGGAAATCGGTGCCGTTTAAAGAGAGTCGGCCGGTCTGGGACGCGCCGGCCGTACCCTTCGCTAACCACGGCTGCCTCCGGGTAACGCGGGTAACCGCGGACCCGGGGCCGCGGAGTAGTGGAGGCTACCGCCCCTGCGGGGGGTAGGAGAAGGCCACGAACGGAGAGGCGAAGGCGCACGCAAAGCCGAAGAGGGATGTTCCGGGCCTCACGGACGCGAGGGCGGTCCCCGGGTAGCGCACGGGGAAGGGATGGACGGGGGGGAGCGGCAGAGAAAGGTCCGCGTCTCGGGGCCCTAAGCGGGAGCTCAAGAAGCCGCGTCGTCGAAGGATTTGTGAGTAACCGCTCTGCTATTCGGCGAGAGACAAGGACGGAGAGCCGACAGGGCCCCGTGGTCGGGATAAAAAGCGCTACTACTTCTTCTTCTCTCTCGCCCCCGTCGGACGCTCCCTCCGCTTCTCTTCGTCGCGCCGCGTTTACTACCACTACTACCCGGCAGTCCCTCGGCACCTGGAGAACACCAGGCCCGAGTTCGGTAGGGAGGTCCCGGTCCTCCAACCAGAAGAAGCGGAGACCTTTAGCGTTACACTACGACCTACCGTCTTCGGTCTACTATTCGAGCTACCAAGTACCAACCAACCGACCAACCGGAGCTTCAGTCGACGCCGCGCAACCAAACGGTCCAGACCTCTCTCTCGCCGTAACCCACGACGCAAAACTTGACTCGCTCTTTACGCTCGATCGTGCTTCGCTCGCGATTTTGCGCTTAAGTTGCCTCCTGTCACCTGCGACGCTTTCGTGGAATAAAGGATTCGACGGACCCCCTTCGACCCATCCGGCCTTTAAGGACTTGTCGCATTATAATCCCGTCCAGGTAAGTTACAATTTCACACCTACGTTTAAGACCCTTATCAACCCCCCCCCCCTCTGTTCCATCATTCTTATCGATGAATGTTGACAAAATTTGTGCTACTTGTCTCTATGAGTGTCTAACGTTTTATTAGAAATTGTCGTACATTTCAGCTATCAGTGAACGAAATGACAATTTCGAGTTGCCGATTAATTTGTACTCATTGACTCGTTGACGTTTTAAAGGATCAAATTTGATAGATCCTCCTTTTTGTCCCCGAATCGCATCCTCGTCAACAACTTTCGATTCGATTCTGTCAGGCGATAACAGTCCGTCGGTTTGTATCGCCAATCGTCACCATTTTTTTTTCTGTTATCAAATGGAAGACCCTTCGTTGTTATTGGAGCCCTTCTAACATTGCAATCAATGGGTAGTGGAAGGGAAGGTGTGGTCCAAGTTCGGAATCTCCGTAGCGACTGGTTTAAAACCGGTAGCAACGTTTTAGCGCAGGGCGGCGCACAGTAGCCATTCCTTTCTTTGGTTGGCTAAGCGCGACCGTCGAACTGAATAGTTGCTCCCTTCTTATCCATGAACCAGTGCACGCACAGTAGCCGCTCTTTGGTTGGTTCTACGCTCGCGTTCTTGTTAGTCTTATTTCGACGCGAAAGAACGAGTCACGGAACAGTGGCAGTGCTCAATTACGCCTCGCACCGAGTGCTTTCCTTTTGGTCTCCTCGTGCACGATTTGATTGATATTTATCCGGAACGACCGTTGCATTTCGTATTATTTAAACAAAGGAATTGTTTCCATTATTCGTGTGAGTTAAAATTTATAATGTTTAATAAAAATTGAAGATCGCCTTCGACGTGATTTTCCAAGACATAACGTCCTCATCAATCACCGTTGTTCCTTTGTAATGACAAATGTAGGCTCGGTGTTAAATTACTTAAATGTTGTATAAAACATTGTAGCAGGAGGTGTCAGCGGTATATTCGTATTGCTATATTTGTGCCTGCGGTGTTTTAACGTTGTGTGGGAAGTCAAATAAAATTATATTGCTTTTATAATCATTTTCGAATACCAAAACACTTTCGTGACTTTGCTCGCTGAATTCGGTACAAACTCTTTGCATTTAAAAGCGTCAATTAATCATAGACAAACGGCTGACTTAATGTACTTATTGCCGTATTAATGCACAGTATTATGATAGATAAAAGGCCGTTTTACCGAATATACAATTTACGCGGCGTTACGTTCAACTGTGCATTGTAGAAACGTTTCGAATCGTAAAAGATTTAACGATTAAAATGAAGTTTCAGTCTTTCGTAAATCTTGCGAGTATGACTTTGTAGTTACCGTTGGAGTTAGAATTTAACGTGAATTTTTTTCAACTTTTCCCGTGAACTTTTGGTACCAATTAAATTGGTATCGATAAATTTTTGAAAAATGATACATAAAAATGTTAATTACCGATGAAGCAATGGGTTATTGATATACAACTATCATAAAACTGTGTTAAAATTTAAACGTGATTTATGAATGGAAATGAAATTGATTTAATTATTTGCCGAGTATATCAAACGTTTAATTCTACAATTATGAAGTGGAAAGGACATGATGAAATAATTTATGAAATATTCTCAGCAGGGAAACCTTTTATAGTTTAACGCTATTACTAATTCTGCGTTGTTGTAATGAAAAATTCACAAAGTCTAGTAAAAACACAACCACGTCTCTTTATTTACTATCTAATAAAACACGAACTCACTTGATAATTATCTATTTATGGGAAACCAGTTCTCTCGCAAAACGGGCGAGGGGGGGGGGGGATTCACTTTCGACTATATCTTTTTTTTCCACGACAGTTTGTCATTCGGTACATTTATTTCCGTTTCCGAGAACTGCCCGACAACAAAATGCCAACTCTTTAATAAACTTGTTAACAAAAAAACGGCCTTAAAGTCTGCTCCGAATCATACGAACCGACACCGAACTCTTCCAAGTACAACAAAACGACAAAGCAATCAATCAAAAAAAAAAAGAAGTAAAAAAGAAAAAGCAAACAAGCGTGAAAAAAAGAAACAAACGGCAGAGCAATGGATGGAGACGTGAAACGCGATGAAAAAAAAAAAAAAGAAAGAAAAAAAACCATCAAAAGTGGCCAAGGAAGAGGCAGCTGGCAGTGTAAAGTTGAGGCTACGGGAGCGCGTGTAACACGGATGCCCAATTAGACCCCACCGCCGTTAGGCTTGCTAACCAACCGGGCTACGCCCTGCCACGCTTATTACTCATTCGAACGCGTTACTTTATATTCGAACAAGCCCTCACGGTCTATGCAACGCCGGAACCTTAGCCGGCAACGAAAATAAAACCTCGGAAATCAACAATCACCATAAATTACCCTCATTAAAAGAAGAACCCCCGGGCGCGCTCGTTCCCACTCGCAAATGGAAATGCCCGATCGAATCGATCGGTAATAAAGGGACCCGCTCGCGTCCCGTCGTAAAAGGGGCACGTCATAATAGCCGAGCGCGCGACCAATTACGAAGACAACGAAATAATCGGGCAACGGGGGCCGCCGCGTCTTTTGTTCGTCGCGGGGCGCACGCGTTGATACGTGGGTGGTCGGGCCCGTTGATATTCACGTCGTACGCGTAAACATTAACCGTTTTGGTTGGTTTCGCAGGTAGCGGATCAAAGTGCGACCACGATCTCTCATTGCCGGGAGCTGTCCGGTCGTCCCGCGAGAGACAACGCACGCAAGCGGACGAGATAAAGGCAGGAGAGGAGAAGCGGAGATAAAGCGAGATAGCGAGCCGAAAGGAGCGAGAGAAGGAAGGCGCCCGCAGAGAAGGGAGAAGAGATAGACGAGAGAGTTCGCTTGCATATCGAGGGAGCGGTGGGAATTTATAAGGATGTTCGCGATAATGCCGATGGAGACAGAGGGGCACGGCAGGGAGTTCGGCCGGCGGCAGAAGATGCGAACCAAGTGCACCGTCGAGTTCGTCTGCAAGTACTGCCAGCGACGCTTCACCAAACCCTACAACCTAATGATCCACGAACGCAGCCACAAGGATGACGTGACCTTCACCTGCGAGGTCTGCGGCAAATCCTTCAAGCGACAGGACAACCTTAAACAGCACAGGTACTATATTTACTTTGCAACGCTTATCAATTCTTTTTTGTACGACCGTTCAGTTGTTTTTTTTTTGTTCCTTTGTTTTCAGTTCCTTTCTTTGTTGTTTTATTTTGACCTTTTTTGTTTTCTGTTTTGTATTTCCCCCCCACCTTTTTTTTGGTAAATATATTTGTTTACGATTTTTCTTTCGTTTGTTTTTGTTTTGTCTTTGGAGAATTTTGGTTCGTGAATCTCTCTCTGCAAGGCGACCGGCGTATGAAATCAAACTCTTCGGATCTTTCGGGGCTTATCCTAAATTTTCGATCAGACTAGCAATAAATTAATTCCCTGCGCGGTGACAATGGGTTGTATAAGGATCAAGAGAGCCAAGATCGATAGGCATGCCCCGAGAACCGGTCGAGCGACTTGCATCTTTTTTTTTTTTAGCTAAATTCATCTTTACGCGCCGGTCTGCAATGCCCGAAATGCAATACGACTGCGCGAGTGATTGAGACGTTTTTGCGAGCGCACTCGTCGTACGCGCGGAATTCGCACGGTGAAAACAGTTTGGGAGTACTCGAAACGGTGACTTCGCGACGGTTAATGACTGTGCAACGATCCTTTTTTTTTTGTTTTGTTTTTTAATAACGCGAATACGTTTTGAGTAAATATAACGTGGGGAACTCGTCGCGGTTAATCGGCTACAAAAAATAGAATCGATTATGCGTGTCGCGGGTACGACGCAAAGTTGTCAATCATTCGAGACGTCCGGTCAAGGTGAGTGGCGCGAGTCGAGACGTCCGATGGGCTGGTAAAATCACGCCAACATTCGTAGCTTGGCGCGAAGGTGAAACCCGGGAGCTTGCGAAATTTCGCGTTGCGTTTCCTTGCAGAGATTTGTTTGTTACGAAGCCACGGCACGGCCGGTCGACTCGATTTCGCCCGGAACTTTCGCACTCGGCGCGAATTTTGCGGGCAAAAATTCGACCAGCCGTGGATGATCGATGTTTGAAATTCGTTTGGTAACTTAATACACTGAGAACGACGTCCTTACTTAGGCGTACAATTCCGCTCGCGTGCATTCTTATTGCGACGTTAGAAATGAAAAGGAGAATGAAAGAAGCTAACCGTGTCATACGTTGCGCGAGGAAGAAACCGCGGATGGAATTGTACGCCTACGCGCATAAAGAGAATAGTCTGGATTGCACCTGCACGAGCATTACACAATTAATACAACTCTTCAATAGAAAATAACGGTCTCTTCTGGAATGATCAGCATGATTCTTAATAACAAAAAAAAAAAAAAAACACGGCCATAATTTTTGTGATCGATCCTTCGCCGCGGTTCCCTCGAAGCACGCCCGGTTTGAATCGGACGGCCGTCAATAGTGGCGCGATTAATTGTCGGGCGCGAGTTTCTAAATTTCAAGCACACTTTCGTGCGCCGGGACAATAATGTATGCCCAGCCTTGACCTAAGTCGAGTACGAAAGAGACACTATGAGGAAGAAGAGAAAGAGATCCGTAATTTTCTTTGAGCATGCGCCAGCACACTCTGAGGACCTATAAATCAAACGGATAATGCGGCACGTTTTAATGGAAAAGTACTCGCGAGCCGCGCGCGATCATAAAAATAAATCTTCGACTGCTGGTTTACTAATGGATACCTTGTATGTAATGGCGGTGGTCTTGTTTTCTGTTCTGTTGTAGATGTGGGTGGCGGTGAGCGGGAGCTCTGAACCTCCTGCGTTCACGCACAAATCAAAAAGCAAAAAAAAAAAAAAAAAGGCACTTTCCTCTTTCTTTCTTCCTCTCTCTATAAGCCACCCCCCTCTGAGCCGTCGTCCCTCGCGGTTATCGGCAGAATTATAACGTCAATCACAGTAACTAGACGCGATCATTAATTCCGGCGTCGATCGACGCGAGGACAAGAAAGAGAGACGAAAAGACCGCCAACTTGGTAGTATCCCCGAATCCGCAGCTCCCGCATGCCACCACGCAGACCATCCTAACACCCCCCCACACACCCCCCGCCCTCGAGCTATTTCTCCGACTGACACTGTTCAACTAACAATTGCATTGTAATGAAACTTGAATGTGACTTGAGCGCAGCTCTTCCTCACCTTCCGATTTCGGCAATCTCTGTTCCAGGAGCATACACTCCGTTCCCTACAAGGGTTCCAACGGCTACTCAAATGGCTATTCGAATGGCTACTCTAGGTACTAGAAGCCATCCGGCGCCACGCAATCCCCCATAGATTTTTACGCCCCCCCCACGCCTCC